>CAUYSK010052762.1:0-80224 GCA_963575035.1 Avahi laniger
CAATGTGCACCACCCAAATGATGGACATATTTGAAACTCGGACTTAGGGAGGGAGGTGGGGGCAAGGGCAACATATGTAACAGAAACATCTGTACCCCCATAATATGCTGAAATAAATTAAAAAATTAAAAAAAAAATAATAATTTTCTAAAGTAAAAATTAAAAATGAGTCACATAGGAAAAGAATTAGATTGGTTTTACATGGCACTACAGGATAAAATGAACTAATGAGTTGATGCTCTTGAGCTCTTGAGCTTGGGGCTGTCCAACAAGGTAGCTATGGGCCATATGTGGCTATGGAGCATGAAATGGCAAGTCCAAATGGAGATGAGCTGTAAATGTACAACACACTCTGGATTTCAAAGATTTAGCCCAAAGACTGTAGGATATCTCATTAATAATTTTTATATTGATTGCACATTGAAGTTATAGCATTTGGGATATTTTGGATTAAATATATTTCACCTTTTTCTTTTTACCTTTTTAATGTGAGTAATATAAAATTTAAGTTATGTATATGACTCTCATTATACTCCATTAAGCAGTCTGTTCTAGAGAGAGAGAGAGGATTTAGTTCAATGTAGCAACAGGAGTGTGTGCAGTCCTCCGCGCTGCCTGGGTGCATGGCAAGTTTCCTTATAACCTATGTATATCCTGGTAGAAGATGACCGAACACTTGGTGGGAAAAGTGTAAAGGACATTGAAGATCTGCATGGGCATTTAAAATACATAAATTTTAAATTTCCTTCACACTCTGGGTTGAGCTTTCATGAAAACGTTTAGAAGGAAGCTGAGAGAAGAATAGGAAGTAGGTTGTTACTATATTTACAGTTTCTAGGACAGATTCCTTATAGTTTAATCCTTACTGTTCCTGCTTGTAGACCATAGTTTAAAACAAACAAGGTTCAGATCACATGATTCCTTGTGATTTTTTTCAGTGGAACCATGTAAAGTTCTTTGGAAAATACATTAAAAATGCATTCATTTTCAGCCAAATGTTCATCACCAAAAATCACAGCCTGACAAATAATGAGCAATGATGATAGCCTATCTCATTTTGTTCTCAACTCCTCTTACTTAGACCAATAACCATGTTTTGCTTTTACTTTGACCTAGTTCCAGAAACAGTCTTCTCATATTCCTCATTTCTTTTTTCAAATTACTGGCATGTTTTCATATGATACAGTTGAAAGAAACAAAGTCCAAAATTACTTTATGTTCCTATGAGACTTTTAGACAAATAAATTAGTAAACTGCAGTTGACCAGTGTTCAGTTCTGAAGTAGCTTTCATTAAAGTTTAACATCCCCATTTGAATTCAATGCTTTTGGATGTTCTAATCACTTTGAACTTTTCTTAGAGAGTGTATCGGGTCATTAAGTATGAAATGTCCGATTTCCTTAAGTACTAAGTTTGACAGTTGATATCTCTGACATTTTCATTTTGACACTTTTCGTTTTATTTTTCTTGTGAAGGTATATCCTCATTCTTTCAAATGCATGGCTTTTGGCTTCTGATTATCTTTCACAATTTTTTAGAGCAATTTTTGTGAGACCATGGATAAGTCAAAAATTTGTGTTATTTTTGAATATGAGTTCCGTTGTGGAATCAATGCAGCTCAGACAGCTCAAAATATCATTGAAGTGTTTGGGAAGGATGTGGCTAATGCATGCATAATATGTTGGTGGTTCCAGAAGTTCCGTTCTGATTATTTTAATCTTGAAAATGAGTTAGGTGGGTGACCTGAGACCAAGGTGGATAATGATGAGCCGAAAGCTGTAGTGGAAATGAATCCATCTCAACCTACATGTGAATTAGCAGCAAGGTTTGACGTTACTATTCCAACAGTATTGAGCCATTTGAAATAAATCTGCAAGGTAAAGAAGCTGGATAGATGAGTAATGCATGAATTAATCAAGCATCAGAAGAGAAATCATCTCAAAGCTTGCCTTTCTTTGCTGTCAGGACACAAAGGTGAACCATTTCTACACTCTATTGTTACATGTGATGAAAAATGGATTCTTTTTAACAATCACAAGTGTTTGGTACAATGGTTGGATAAAGATGAAGTGCTGAAACACCGCCCCAAACTGAATATTCATCAAAAAAAGCTAATGGTGTGTGTTTGGTGGTCCAGCGCTGGTATTATCCAATACAGCTTCATAAAACCTGGTCAGTCGATTACAGCAGATGTCTACCACAACCAATTGGATGATATGATGAGGATGCTTGTGATTAAGCAGCCAAGATTGGTCAATAGAGACAGGCCAATCCTCTTGGAAGATAACGCTCGACCACATGTTGCACAAACAATGCTGCTCAAACTACAGAGGCTGGACTTGGAAATTCTCTGTCATCCACTGTATTTACCAGACCTTGCATCAACTGACTACTACTTCTTCCAGGCTTTGGATCACTTCTTGCAAGGAAAAATATTCAGTTCTCAATAAGCTTTGGAAAACACCTTTCTCGATTTCATTGCCACTCGTTCTCCAGGCTTCTTCACTGCTGGCATAAACAAGCTATCATTAAGATGGCAACACTGTGTTGATAGTTCAGGCACGTACTTTGATTAATTGTACTGCTTCCCATTTGAGATATAATAAACTAAACTTTTGATTTGAAATTGGATGTTTCATATTTAATGATCTAATAAAAAGCAGGGTGATGCATTGGTAGACTTAACTATATGATTATGACACAGAGGGCTCTGGAATCTGACTGCTTCTATCACTCTTAGCTGTGTGACCATGAGGAAATTGCTAGACATCTTGGTTTGTAATTGTAAAAAGGGATAATAATAGTACATCACAGGGTTGTCGTGAGGATCAAATGAGTTGGTACATGTAAAAGACAACATTACCTGGTCATAGTAAGCATAGTAAGTTATTTTTATGATCATCATTATTATTAATATTTCACTACTGCTATTATTACCTTCCGTTCCAGCAAGTGGATTCTCCTCCTGTAAAACACATTCACATTTGTTGCTATCCCATAGCATGTCAATAGGACAGAGTTTCTTGGAATGGGAACAACTAGGAAAAGAAAACAATGAATCAGATTTAGAAGCTTTCAAGGGTAATCATGATTTTGGAACATTAAGTAAAAATTTGAGTGGATAATAGTTAAGATTTTTTAAAATTTATTTTTATTTTAAATCTCAGACAGGAGGAATAAGGTTTTGCAATCTATCGTACAACATGGTGACTACAGTTAATAATGTATGCGAGGGGTCCCCAACCTATGATGAGTTGTATAATTATTTCATTATATATTACAATATAATAACAATAGAAATAGAGTGCACAATAAATGTAATGTGCTTGAATCATCCTGAAACCATCCCCCTCTCCCCAGTCCATGGAAAATTTGTCTTCCATGAAAACTGTCCCTGGTGCCAAAAAGGTCGGAGACCACTGAATTGTATGTTTCAAAATTGCTAAGAGAATAAATTTCAAACGTTCACACCGCAAAAATGATAAGAATGTGAGAATAGTTAAGATTTTCAGGAGCTTAATTCATATTTATGAACTGCATCTTATTAGACAGTAATTTTGTAATTGTAAATATTCTATTTGGAAACCTTTAGAAACTAAACTGTAATTTTGGAAAGTTATAATCTTCTTAAGAAGATGGATGTTAAAACCATGCAAATTATAGCTATCAACAGTTTATTTACCAAAACTAAATATGTTCTATCATAGATCCTAAGATTATTTTCTTTAAAATGCAGATAAGAACATTGGCTAGGGCAGCAGGAACATCTTGAGAATAAATGTTGCTTTTCTATGAGTTTTCTCTTCTGCTTGAAAGAGGCAGAGTTATTTTCTTGGCTCAGTGTTAACTAATATATAATCACTAGCTTGCCCTTTCACTTGCTACACACACACAGTGTGTTTATTGCTTTACTTTTGCAAAATGTAAGTATCTAACTTAATTACTTTATCATTTCATTCAGTGTTTGTAATTTTCCCTTTATTTGTTTCTCTATATTAAATCCTTTTTATTTAAATCAATGATCATTACCCTTGGTTTCAGAACACTTTAGAGTGTTATAATTTGTCTTATAAAGAATCACAAAATTAATCTCAAGAAAATTTCAAAGCCAAATTAATTTTAAGTCATTTTAATTTAAAATGAGAGTTTTCCATTTGGCAATCTTAAAGGGGAAAGGTTTAAAAGTTGCAAAACTCATAGACTGAGAGTTTTGCCACTTTCCAGTAAGTCCAGGAATCCTTTTTTTGTCTTTCCTTATTTCAGTATGTAAACATACAAACATCCTAAGTTTTATAAAATGCTATTTCTGGGATGAAGGAACATTTGCCAAATTTGAGGCCGGAGCGGTTTTACTACTGCATGGGACTATGCATATTAATCACAAATGAGTCTACAAGTAGACATGATGAGTTTATAACCACTGAGCTCTTTGGCCCTACCACAATATACATCTGACATCTAATAAAAATATGTATTTGCCAAATGGTTATTACCAATACATCTGGGTTAGAAGCTAAAAAATGAGGAATTTGAAGAGAAGGTGATGACTCTATAATTAATGAAGTATTCTCTACACACAGTATTGGGAAAGGCAAGAGCAAGGATAATTGAGTACAAGAAATGCTTACCTATCTTCTTCTGGAATCTGGATGGATCTTCTGATAATTGAGTATGGATGGCGAGAGGCCGTTGGCAAGCACTTACAACCTGTATGATTGGCAACTTTAACAGGCACTAATTCAGGTACTGATGTCAAAGGCACTGATATCTCAAAGAGCTATAGCAGAGAAAGATAACCACAATGCATATATTATTTTATACATTATTTTTTTTAAAATTTCTATAGTCTGAATTTTTGCCTTTGTCATTTATGGT
Source organism: Avahi laniger (assembly GCA_963575035.1). Taxonomy (NCBI): domain Eukaryota; kingdom Metazoa; phylum Chordata; class Mammalia; order Primates; family Indriidae; genus Avahi; species Avahi laniger. The sequence continues at coordinate 4,875 of CAUYSK010052762.1, forward strand.
ATTGACTTCAGCAAAATTGTCCATTAGGAATTGAACTAATAATAGTAAGGGCTGGTAGAATACTGGGCTGGGAGTCAGGAGACCAGGAGCTCATCCAACTTTAAAAGGCATCTCATTTTGTCAAATGTCTCACTTTTTTGGTGTCACTAGTACCCTTGTAAAATGGTACTGTTCATCTCTGCTCCTGCTTTAAATTTGAATGTAAATTGTAAGGATTAAATGAGATTAAAGCTATGAAGTTTCTTTGAGATCTTGGTTCAAACTACTTACTTATCGCTTCCCGTGCCATCTATGTAACTATAGTTTGCTGTGTCTTGACTTTAGATTTGGCCATGTCACTTTCTTTGGCTAGTGGGATGTTAGCAGACATGACACAAATACAAACTTGAACCAGGTATGCATTGTGGGGCTGTTTTCTCATACTTACACTGTAGCCATGAGAAGAGCGTGGTCTGGCAGGCTTCCTGGTCCAAGAGATAAGAGACACAGGAAACAGGCTTAGACTCACACTGTGGGTTGGAGTCAAGCCCACCTGAGCCCACCCTAAACTAACTGAACCTCAGATACATGAGTGAGAATAATGAATAGTTGTTTGAAGCCACTGAGCTTTACAGTGTTTGTTATGTAGCATTGTGTATTAATAGCTGACTGATATTCATATCCGAACTAATAATTGGAGCTAACATGTATGTCATTCTTTCCATATTTCCATATGCTAGGCCCTGTTGTAACCATTTTCATATTAATTCATTTACCACTTATAACAACATTATGGTGTAGGTTTTTTATTATCCCCATCTTACAGGCAAGGAAACAGATGTACAGAGAGATTATATAACTCTCTAGTGTGGTTCTATGATGTGTGGATGAATTTGAACTTGATTTTAATGCATTGTCCATTCAATCACCATTCCATGTAATTCTTACTACATAGAGTATTCATTTATTCACTTTGTTTCTAAGAGGTAGATCACCAAATAGTCCATAACTCAGGGGCAAGAGGCAGTTTTTTTTAAAATCACTATTAAAATGTTCAAATATGCCTATTCGGAAAGAAAAACTGTTGTACATTTACACTTAAGTACATTCTTTAAAGCTAATCATTTGTTGAGTACAGCAGTCAAAATAAAGTACTCAACTATCTATTAAGTGGAAACAATTCATTAAAGTTGTGTTTATTCTGACCTTTCAATATGTAATGGAACTTCCACAAGTCTAAGTAAGAGCCAATTTTTTAGAGTGTTTACTTTGCATAAACTTAATCTTCTTGTGCAATTCTTCAGCTATGCTCTGGGGAATCACATAATCATGAACTAGACCCTCTTACGTTATGCAAACTTTGTTTCTACTGACAGTTGATGCATAGCCATACTTAGGTCACTTTTTTTTTTTCTAATTGTCAAATAGTAGAAATCAGAAGTCTTACAAGTTCCAAGTTTCTGTAGCAGGTTTTAGAAAAATAATTCTCAAGTTTAGGATATTTTAGAGGGTAGGGGAAACAAATTAAAGATAAGTCAACCTATTAACAAAACAAATCAGCATTAAGATAATTACCTAACATGTATATACTTCATGCATATATAATTTTGTTGTACTGTCTCTTTTCACAATCACCAAAATGGATTGTATAGACAAATGTGACAATTTAGTGGATATATCAACATTCAAGGAATTTGCAACATTCCAAAAGGAATGTAGTTGACTTGTACAACTTTTTAATATTATTTTCCTAAGTTTGTTACTACTGCTGCCATATTGCAACATTTATTGTATTTTACAAAAATATAGTAGCGACAGAGAGGAAAACTTATCTACTAAGCAAAGGGGATTTTATAAGATGGAAAGGGGAGAATTATTTCTTTCATGGGGACTGCAGACTTATTTTCGAAAAGTCTTTTGTGCTGCATAGTGTCCCTTTGCCCCTCCAGAGACACCACTGTATCTCCTTCCTTCCCCACCAGGCTCTGGGCCCCAGGAAGCTGCCCGCCATGGGCTGCATCTATAGGCCCTCTTGCCTCTCCCAGCCCCTGTCCCCACCCCCTACCCCCACCCCCTGCCAGGCTAAGGTTTGGCAGTGGCCAGTCCAGCAGCCCTCTTCTTCATTTTCCCTCTGGGTTCCCATAATTGCTCCCTCCCCTAGTCTCTTTAGTCTATAGATGGGAACAGCACCCTCTTTTTGTTAGCCTGGGTGTTTCACCATCTCTCCCCTCAACCTTGTCCACACCTTTCATCAAACTCTTCTCAATCACTCCATTTGAGCAACACAACACAGAACCTAATGGATACACCAATCAGGGTAGTTGTCTTTATTCCTTTTAACATCTTGTTCTGGTAACTTCCATATGGTTTTCTGATTCTTGACATTAAAGCATCAGAGAGACAGTAACTGATAAGACATCAGGCTCCGGAGTCCCTAGACCTGGGTTTGGGCCCCAGCTCTTCCATTCACCAGCTGTGTAATGTTGGATAAGTAAGTTACCTTCCTGAGCCTGAGTTTCCACCTATAAAGGAGGATAAGATACACTTTTAGCTTGTGTCAGGGATTAAATGGGACTATGCATTAAAGCATTTAGCACAGTGCTTGGCAACGAGGTGAATTGTAGCTGCCAACACTATCATCACGCTTGGGAGAGGGAACACTTGCTGATGTACTCATACCTGTTTGGAAATGTACGAGGTGCTCGTGTTCATACAGATGAGGCTCTCTTCGTTGCAGCAGCCGCCACACCGGAACACGTTCACACAAGGCGGTTTGAAGAATGTGTTTGTACTCCTCCCCAGCTCGCTCGCGACCTCCACGCACGTCTCTCTAGGGCTGCATTGGGTTCTTTGCCACTCTTCGTCTATAACTATGGAGAGAAAGTTCACTGGGGCCAGCAGAGGAAACGGCCTTGACATGCCAATGGTGTGCCGGAGTTATACTGAACACAGTCATCTTCACGTTTTGACTGCTTGTTTAGTTTACTATGTATTGTTTGTCAGTCCTTTAACCAAAGATAGTTTGTAGAAAAATTAAACCCCAAATGTGTTGCTCCTTCCCATTTATACCATATCTTTGTAGAATATAAGAATTTTATTTCCCTATGGGAAGAACACCATGTCCTGTATATAATCATATTGAATACACCTGGAGAAACTGGCTAATAAGGAAATGGAAGCATGTAAAGAAATAACATGTAAATATTATTTATCAAGCAATTTACAGGATACAGCTGGATAGCATTTCTTCTACTTCAAGTCAGGTGTGGGTAGGTTTTAGTACCATCGAGAAATATGTTTCAGCTGGTTGCTTAAGTAACTACAGCAGGATTTAAACCTGGAAAACACATGAATGGAAATTTAAGTGGAACTAATCTTTCCTCGAATCAGAGTTTTCTCATTTGCAAGTGCCCTATACTGGTATTTATATAAAATGATGAAACAAGCCTGTTCATTTTATTGGAAGGAGCATAGCTCTTTCCTCCAGCCATAGCTAATTTGAGGGAAACAAAACAAAAAAAGGAGAAACAGCCTCTGGGAATAAAAGAAAATTACATACTTTCTTGTAAAATGGCACTTGCTTTTCTCTCACAGTTTATTTTTTTAAATTAGATTTTGACACTTTGATACTTAATGCTATATAGCCTTTCTACATCTGTTTGGGGGAAAGATTCAATTTTATGATACAGACAACACTTAAAGACTTTCTTTTAGCCTACTCTGGAATTGTAGAGTTTTTTTTTTTAATTTGGAGCATTACACTAATTTATTTTATTTTTATTTCAAAATATTAAGGGGGTACAAATGTTTTAGGTTACATCGATAATTATTGTAATGTTTGAGTCCTGGCTATAGGTATGCCAGTCACCCAAATAGTTTTCATATTACCCATTAGGTTGGTTTATTCCCCTCCTCTCTCATTAATTTCCACTGAGTTTTACTTCCCTCTATGCAGATGTGTACTCTTTGGTTAGTTCCAATTTAATAGTGAGTACATGTGGTGTTTGTTTTTCCATTCTTGAGATACTTCACTTAGGATAATGGTCTCCAGTGCCATCGAGTTTGTTGCAAAAGGTATTATTTCATATTTTTTATGGCTGAGTAGTACTCCATGGTATACATATACCACATTTTATTAATCCACTCATGAATTGATGGGCATGTGGGTTGATTCCACATCTTTGCAATTGTGAGTTGTGCTGCAATAAACATTTAAGTGCAGGTGTCTTTTTGATGAAAAGTCTTCTTTTCCTTTGGGTAGATACCTAATAGTGGGGTTTCTGGATCAAATGATAGGTCTACTTTTAGTTCTTTGAGGAATCCCCATACTGTTTTCCATAGAGGTTGTATTAATTTGCAGTCCCACCAACAGTGTATAAGCGTTCCTTTCTCTCTACATCCACACAAGCATCTACTGTTCTTGGACTTTTTAATAAAAGCCATTCTAACTGGGGTAAGGTGATATCTCATTGTGGTTTTAATTTGCATTTCCCTGATGATTAGTGACATCGAGCATTTTTTCATGTGTTTTTTTGGCCATTTGTCTTTCTTCTTTTGACAAGCTTCTGTTCATATCTTTTGCCCACTTTTTAATAGGTTGTTTGTTTTTTTTCTTGCTGATTTGCTGGAGTGATGCAAAGGTTACTGCTGGATGGCTGGGTCCAGAGCAGACCTGGCTCTGTGCACCAGAGTGATCAGAATGTCATCAGTTGCAGAAGTCCGGAATCGGCAGGCACTAGATCTCTGCTGCACCTGCTCTCCAGTGGAATGTCACTGCACAGACTCTTAGCAGCTCACCAATCAGCCCAGAGGTCTGCAGTGAAAGAGGGAGACCCCTCACCCATCGAGCTGCCTATAACTTTTGTTTCCCTCCTATAAAAAAATAATGTCCACTAGGGTTGCCTCTATCCCATTGTCTTCACCTCTTCTCGGTAGTATGAATTGCACTGGGACCCCCAGTTTAATCTCCGAGATAGTGGTTGATACCTGGGAGTAAGAATCTGCCACAATCTTGAGTTGCTAGATGCTGAAATCAGTTGTTCTCCCTATACAGAGTTGTTCTCCCTGTCAGTGGTTAATGCTTGCCGGAGAGAGCCAGCTGCCAGGATGTTCTTTTGTGCCTGTGATAAGCTCTAGTCCCTCAGGTGGAGTGCCTGAATGCCCCAGGCTTTGGCTGGAGCCCTGTAGTTCCAAGGGGGTTGCTTGGACTCCACCATAGCAGAAGTGGGTGCAAGGGCAAGGCCCAGCGTGGTTAGGTTGTGTGAACATGGAAAGCTTTGCAAAGCCTCAGCAGGGCTCAGAGGTTGTTTTCCCAGCTACTAGGGGGAACTGCTGGAAGGAGAGTCAAGACAGGTTCTCCAGACGGGGAGAGCTGGGCATAGGGGAGGAGCCATAAATCCCCAATGGCCCAGGTGCCACTTGGTTGCTGTTGGCACCCCGTGCTGGAATCTTCCCCACCAGAAGACCTGCCCTAGTCCAACAGCGCTGCTTTGAGAGCCTCAGCAGGGCACCAAGTTTACTTTCCTGGTCTCTAGGGAAAGCCACTGAGAGGAGAGTCAAGGTAGGTTCTCCAGACCAGGAGGGCTGGTAGTGGGGGAGGGGTTGCAAATACCGTCCGTCCTGGGCGCCTGATTGTGCCATGCTTGGTTGTTAATGGCGCCCCAGGCTGGGATCTTTCCCACTGGAGGACCCGCTCTCCTTCAACAGTGTGGCTTTCCTGTGGGGGTGATGGGTGCTCTCCCAGATGGCAGCATCTCAGACCCCCACAGTTTCTCCCATCAGTTCTGCCCACATAGGCTCCCTCACCTCCGCAGTCCAGCTCCCAAACCTCCGCCTTGTGTCCCCCAGCAACCTGCTCAAGTCCGGGGGACACCAGGTCCAGTCTGCGTATCTGACCCACTGACGTGTGTCTCCACAATAGGCTGGCGGACAAGGAGCTCCCAGATCAGGCACCCTGGGCCCACTTCAGGTCCTCAAGGGGGAAGGCGTGGGCCCCACTCTCTGTGAAACCCGCAGATTAGAATACGTGTCATCTGGTGGCAGGGGGCAACTGCTTACCAACTTCTCAGCTCAAACTGCTCTCCGGGTTGCAGTGGGTGGGGGAGGGGTGGGAAATGATAAGCGTCTGAATGGAAGAAAGCTGGCTCTCCCGCCTCTCAGGTCACTCTCTTTTGAGGGGAGCCCCCGCAAGGAATGTCCAAGCTCTGGGATCATGCAAGTTCTTCCCACAATTCCATGGTTGCCGCAGTGCTTGAGCTCATGGGAATGGAAAAGCCTTCAAGTAAGTCGGTAGCCCACCGATCACTGAAGGAACTGGGCGAAGGAGAAAGAGATTCCCCTTTATCCTTTCACTGGGATAAAGGGGCCTCTCTGGGTTTGATCCTTGCTGATATCTTTTTTCCTTTATCCTCTTTCTTCTCTGCTTCGTGATTTTCCTCTGTGAGGTCCCTGGCAGGCTCCGGCCCCTCTCTCTGTGATCTTCACCTGAGCTGCATCCCCTCTCCTCGCTCCTTTATCTGAAGTCCTTCTTTCCCTCCAGAACAGTCCAGAAAGTGATTTCTCTAGCTTCCAAACTGTCCCCCAATGATCCCCCATCCTCATAGTGACACCCCTGTATAATTTTCCTCCCCCTGGGTGTGGGCTGAATCTAGTGACTCGCTTCTTATGAAAACACTGCAAAAGTGACGGATGTCGCTTCCATGATGAGGTTAAAAAAGAGTGAAGTCTCTATCTCTTGCAGGCTCGCCTCTCTCTGGGAAAAGTTCACATGGCAAGGAACTGAGGGTGGCCTCTGGCCAACACCCAGTGAGGAACTGGGACTCTCAGTCCAATAGCCTGTGAGGAAGGGCTTGAGTCCTGCAAACAATCACTGAGTGTACTTGGAAGCACATTGTGCCCCAGCTGAGCCTTGAGATGTCTGCAGCCCAAGTTGACTTCTTGACTGCAGCCTCTGGAGAGACCCTGAAGCAGAGAAACAAATCTAGGCCATGTCTGCATTATTGACTCATAGAAACTGTGAGATAAAAATGTTGTTTCAAGCAGGTAAGTTTTGGAGATGTTTTATGTAGCTATAGACAAACTTTTGTTCATTTTTACCCCATCTTCAAAAAACTCTCCCTAGATTAATCTGAATTCCCATATATGTAAACATATCTCACTGGAAGGGATAGAGAGGACCTCTGCTTGAAATATATCAATATAATATTGCTGTTAGAGATCTACTCTAGCCTGAAAATTATTCCCTTAAAATATCTTTTCCATATCTTTTTTCCTTTTCCACCCCTTAATCCCAATTTTCTTCATATCTCAATTTTCTTCTTCAATCACTGAAAACACAAAATACAAGATGTTCTGCTGAAGAGCACTGCATTATACTGCACAATTTACCAAAACTTTGTTTTCTTCATAATACAATCTATCCTGAGAAACCTTTTTTAAAACTTCTTGCTATGAATATTTCTGAAGGCTGTACACATGAGATACAAATTGCTCAATTAAGTATTAATATGGATATTATTTAATTCACCATTATTAATCATGAATCCTTGAAAAAACAAGTAACCAACTTATGAAAATATTCCCTGTTTAAAATTCTACTTAAGTGTGCTTTCCATTTGCTTTTTCTTTTTTTTACAAAACTAAGATTTGAAAGTTAGAATGGGAACATTTTAATCAACACTGTATGCAATTATGGCCAAGGCCACTGATTAAAGGCTTCATAACTCTTCTTTTCTACCGCCAAACAGGACTGCTCTGCCTCAGGGAATTACCCTGAAATCCACAAGGGAGAGTTGATAACAAATTATAATTGGTGTAAAACATTGATTTGATCGTTTACTGCTTCTAACTTAATAAATAACTTTAGATGGTCCCCTATGTAATTAGGAGAGAAATTTTAGAGTTCACAAGTTCCATAATTTTTTATGGTTTTCTCTTTAGAAAATGTCAATGTCACTGACTTTTTTAGATCACCTGATCTTGGTTTTATGGTAACACTTGTCTTCACAGAATTTCTCCAGGCTCACTTCGGGCCTTCAGACAGGTAATCTGGGTAAGGTCTTTGACCTCCAGATGAGTCGCGCCCCTTTGTTTTCATGAAGCCCATGCTAATTCACTACACAGAAACAACTAGAGCTTCACAGCCCTGGCTGAAGTGGGTTCAAGACCATGGTTCCCACCATCTAAACTGACTTGCACACAGTCGTACACATGAACACTCATGCTCGCTGTGCCGCCGAGAGATTCTTCCCCTCTATGCACAGCCTGCTTGCTCCACAGCCAACAACAGAGGCCTGTGAAGCATCATCATTTATTTACAAATGGAAAAAAAATATAGTCAACTCTAGGTAGAAAGAAAAGAATCTTGGCTTAGTGGCTGATTCGTATTACACGATACATATAATCAGTTACCAGTTAATCATGTTAATCAAATGTAGAATGCTAGATCATCAGTGTCATGGTAGCTTCTTGTATCATTTTGACATGTCCTCAAAAAGTTAAATGCCTAATCAGAGGCCACACAACTTTACTTGGCAAGCATTTCATGCATTGAGGCACAATACATACATACACTGGTTTTCTTATAAAGAGCGATCACCTTACTAGACAAAAATCATTCCCTTTATTTCAAATTATGTTGTTTTCTAGTCTGGAGTTTTGATCATTTTGTCTTAAGTATTTTCTCCCTTTGTTATTCTCTTAGTAATACCAGTACCTAATATTACAACTCAGCTTCCAACTTCCACTTTTCACTTTTATTAAAAATCACACAATTTTAAAGAATTAAAAAGCTATGCTGCCCAGGAATTTGAGGCTGCAGTGAGCTATGATCGGGCCACTGCACTCCAGCCTGGGCAACAGAGCGAGATCTTGTCTCATAAAAAAAAAAAAAAAAGAAAGAAAGAAAGAAAAGAAAAATTTCTTGAAAAATGAAAAGCTATACCTAATCTACTGATTTTTATCTATGCATGTATGGCAATAGAATGCTCCTCATGGATGAATTCTTAGATTGTTTTATTTTTTAAGCAAACCCAGTGATTTTATTTTCTATTCAGAACAGTCTTTCTGGGTTTGTTTTGCTCCCACATCTTTGAGTTAAATTTATTTCTGTATTTTGAATTGTTCTTTTGGGTTGGTGTTTTTTAAATCTCAAAATCATATTGAATATATTTCTCTTTGGAATAAACATAAAAGAAATCAGGATTCTCCACTAATACCAAAGTTATGAAATCAATGACTCCCTTTTGTTCTCCCTCTGACACGTGCCTGCCCTACTCAAACTTTTGGAAGAAGTTGGTGCATTTGTCACCATCTGATAAAAAAGAGATTTGCCTCCACAGCCAAACACCTACCTTTTAGGGTTTCAATGTCATAGAAAGTTGCCGCAAACCTGGTGGACCGATGGGATGCTGAGCGAGAGTCCATACTGGTGAAACTTTTGAGTCTCAGCCGGCATCTCCACAGCTTCCAGTCCTCAGAGTGCGTGATTCGCAGCAGTTCCTCCAAACTAGAAGCGGCCCTAATCTGCTGTTCAGATCGTTCTAACATTGACCGAGACGACTGCTTAAAAAAAAATCACAAAAATAGCGGTTTAAGAATAAGTAAATAAGTTTTAAATTGGTCATGATAACCTTCATTGCTAACACTTAAAAATGGAAATAGATGTGAAAAGAAATTAGAGAAATTATTCAAATGCATGCCAGTGACTAGGAAAAAGGATATCTTCTAGTATTTTTGATTCCCATTCTTCTCATTTTTGACTGAATCAAAGGATTTGCTTATTCCTCCTGGCTCTCCAGGACACTTACAAAGAATATTGTAATGGGTCGTATGGTGGACCTCAAAATGGTATGTCCACATCCTAGCCCCCAGAACCTGTGAACGTTACCTTATTTGGGAAAAGGATCTGTACAGATGGAATGAAGGTATGGATCTTGAAATGAGATCATCCTGGATTACCCATGTGGACCCTAAATACTGTACAATGACAAGTGTCCTTATAAGAGACAGAAGAGAAGACACAGACACAGAGGAGAAGCCCATGTGCAGAAAAGGCGGAGATTGGAGCGTTGTAGCCATGAGTCAGGGACTAGCTAGAGCCACCAGAAGCTGGAAGAAGCAAGAAAAGAGGGCATGCAGTGCTGCTGACACCTTGATTTCAGAAACCTGGATGCCAGAACTATGAGAAGATGAATCTCTGTTATTTTAAGCCATCAAGTTTGTGGTGACGTGTTACTGCAGCCACAGGAAACTAATGTAGGGGTTTATCATACTATTTTGTGACGAAAGCTAATGACAATTTTTTCATCTCTGTTATTTGAGAAACTGATCCACAAAGTCCTGGGGACCCTGCCTACAGTCACACGAGAAGGAAAGATTTCCTTCCAGACCCTGATAACCTGAATTTCCTGACTTCTAGCATATTTTTTTCTTTTAAAACCTCTTTACTATTTCAAAAACAGAAATCTTTTCCCTGATAAAATACTCTTCTGGAGTTTATGTTGAAAATTTGCTGTGCACACAGTTGCATGAACTGTATTGGCTGATACAATGTAACTATGTCAAATGGATTTGTGAGAAACAAAGACTCAGTAAATCAAAGGTTTTCAGTATGTAGCCTCTTGTTCAAAATTGGGGACTTAGTTATATAAATAATGGTACCTGTATACAACAAAATACTATGTGATCATCAGAAACAATGTAGAGGTATATTGGGACAGAATGAATTGAGATCCTCCCTGGAATGTGTTGGAGAAATGATAAGGTGATCTGCCTATGGCTAGGACCTGGAATTTTCTCTTGCTGAGCCTGTAGTTACTGGGTGCTTTGTTTTGCTGGGTGGTTGGGATATGTAGGCTCAGGGCATTTTTAGTGCTGCATGAGGGAGGGGACAAAGGACCAGTGTGGCTGTAGAATTGTGCTGAGAGAGAAGGTGGAAAGGAGAGGTGAATGTCAGCTGCCTGCTACAGGGGGATGACGAGTGGGGAAAAGTAGAGATGAGCGAATGGGACTTTCAAAAAGCTTTACATCGAGTGGTGTGATGTACTACTTCCTCCACTGCCCCTCAAAACCTGTAGTTAAAATCTTTATCATTCATCAGTCTTTTGGGAATATGAATTTTTTTTTAGATATGATAATGGATACCAAGAGTTGTCCAAAGGTGGGTGCTGAGAAGAGCAGTGTGGTTCAGGTTATATGTGATTCAGTTATGATATGATCTCTTTTAAAATCACTTGTGTGTGTATAATGCACATTGCATATATACATACATACATATATGTATATATGAAGAACATCTGGAGACAGAGACATGAAAATGTAAACAATTGTTATTCCTAATTCAGCCTGCTGCCTGCCTGTTTTTGTAAACAAAGTTTTATTGGCACACAGCCATGTCCATTCATTTACATATTGCCTTTGGCTGCTTTCATGCTACAATGGAAGAATTGAGAAGTTGCCACAGAGACCTTCATGGCAGTTTCAATCTGAGGCCACTGTCCTTTTTTTTTTATGAATTCTTTAATATTCTCAGCCATTATCCTTTTCATTATTCCTTCTATTATACTATCTCTACTATCTTTGCTTACCAGACATGTGTTGGAACCTTTAAATCATCTTGTATGTCTCTTAAATGTGCTTTCGGATTTACGTATTTTTTCTCCTTCATCTCTCTTTAATGTTTTATGAGTAAATTAATTGGTCCATCTTCCCAATCACCAATTCTCCCATTGTGTAAGTCTAGATTTTATTTTGTGAAGTTTTTAATTTCAATCACCGTATTTCTAATTTCAAGTATTTCTACTTTATTCTTCTTCCTATCTACTTTCTGTTTCATTTCTGTATGTTCTTCCAAATTTGTCATTCTTATTTTATGAATATTTTTCTTTTCCCTATCTCTTTGAGGTCCTAAATGTACCTATTGTATGTATTTCTTCAAATTATTTTGTTTTAACTTTATATGTATGATTTATATCCTGATTATTCATTTTATTGCTGTCATTCTTAGTAATAATTATATCTATGTGATTTGGAATTTTGTTTAGTAGTTTCATTTTCATTGGGAGATTATTTTTCTTTCTCACTATTCTTTCCTCATCATTTAGAAGTTTTGTGGTTGCACCTCCTGACTCCTTAGGGTCTGAATCCAGAATTTTGTTGGGTATTTATGATTCAGGGATCAGCTTAGCTCAAGTTCTAGTTGCAAGGAAGTATCTGCTTCCTCCTTTGCCTTTAGTTAAGCAGTTTTGTAGAAGACGCAGCTCTAGGCAGTAAAGAGCAGTAACTCTTTTCTTTCTCTTCTGTGGATCTGATGGAGTGCACTCACACAGCCCATTTCCTACTGGAGCTGAATTCTCGATGGCCTCTGCCTTCCAGACTCAAATGCATCAGTCCTGCAGCTTCGGCTTCGTGGTTTTAGTATCATTTCTGCAAATCCTTGTCATCTGCACATGCTTACCATCGTTTGACCGATTTTATATTCTATGGACTAAACAAGATCTCAAAACATGAATCTACAAGATCATCTTACTTGGAAGTCCAGATGTGTGAGTGTGTGTGTGTGTGTGTGTGTGTGTGGTTTGATAAAGGCAGGAGAATTTTGAACATGTTGATAAGCTGAGGAAAAGAGGCAATGGAGAGGAAGAAACTGAAAGCATATGCAGGAGAGAGAAGGCAGGGACCTGGAAGGGTTGGTTTGACATGAGTACCAGAGAGAAATGGACACAGTATGAAGAGATGAGAGGATCACCCTCGGAGACTGGAGGAACATAGGGAGTGACATGGGTTTGTAGGTAGGGATAGCAGGACTGCCTAAGAAGCTCAGTATGCTCATATCTATGGTGTCTCACTTCTCTATGAAATTGGAATCAAGGCGATTTTCTGAGAGGGAGGGGAGGGGGAAGCACGAGGAGCATAGATTGGGTTTGTGGAATCGGCACTGAATTTAAGTGGCTTGCCACAGCTTCTTCATCTAAGAAATCTGGGGATGAACTGAATAATTGCTAGTATCTCTGGCAACTCTGAAATTCAATAATTCTTCATTAAGGATCATTTATCAATAGTCTCTCTTTTCCTGATTATTCATTCCATTCCCTCTGCTAGTTGGGATAGTATAACTTCTTCATAGCCAATTCAATCTTCAAAATAAAATTTTGTGACAACACTGCTTCCCCATGAAAATAAACCAATCAAATAGCTTTTAAAAAAAATTTAAATTGAAGCATATTGAATGGATGTTTATTTATTGAGGCAAATTTCATCTAATACTATCCAAAAATACAGACTGACATACGGCTTCATAATTCTTACAGGTTCCAATTCAATCTCAGAAATATTTTTAAACTGTCCAACCATGAGAACTTAGGAGAAAATATGAAATCTCTGGATTGAATTAAAGCCATTAAATGGCTCAAATGACTTGCCCCATCATAAAAAATGCAGTTCTCTTGGGGGGGAGCGGGGCAAGGGCAACATACGTAACCTAAACATCTGTACCCCCATAATATGCTGAAATAAAAAAAAGCTTGTACATAGGCAAAAAAAAAATGCAGTGCTTACTCAAGTACTCAGAGTTACTTTAGCATACTTTAAGCTTCATAATTTAAAGCCTAGTTTGAAGTAAGTTAGAAATTGCAGACAATCATTTTGCTGTTATAAGTGGAAGTTCTAACAATTCAACATAAGAAGAAACCTGACGACTAATTTATCAGGGTCGTACATTTACAAAGGGTATAGAATGGCTGTTCCCGGTAGGCTTTCTGTGCCGGCTGATTTTCGTATAATCAACTTTATGTTATCTACTTGAGCATGACAAAAATAAGGATTAAAAAGTGCCACTATAATCTTTAATACGTACTTAAACCATTGATTTCAATGGTTTTAATTACTAAACCTTTGCCAAATAAGTTGCTCATAATTTCTTCCTATTTTCTGATGGAAATGCTAATCAAAACTAAAATAACTAAAAGGCAGTCAGCAAGAGGAAGGAAATGCAGCAGGGTTACCAGATCTCTGCTTTTTATTATAGCAGCAGCTTTTTGATGGTAATTAATCCAAGACTGTTAGCAATTTTAATCCTAATTAACAAATCATTCTCTGATTTATTGGCTACCACAAGCCAGTTTCTAAATTGTGAGGCTTGAAGTCTTTGTAACAAAACTTTACCATCATTTGAATGCATACTTCTTTCTGTGGGACAATTTTAAGGGTAGTCATTTCTCTTTCTGTTTATTTCTAAGTTCACACAGCATTTTTCCCTGAGGAAGCACAAACATCTCCACAGCCCAGACTTAGGGATTAATCCAGGTCACATGTGACCAAGATGGCAGGTAAAATGTTTGGAAAGGTATGGTAGTGGGGTTTGTAGGAGAAATTTTGTCCATGTTGTGGGGAAGTCAAAGGCATTCTGTACTCCTACTAATTTTGATCTCTCAATTTCCATCCCCTCTCCCCTGAAAAAAATATCTGGTCAAGTAACACATTCAAAGTATGAACAAAGGTATGATTTGAGGACACCAAGGAGCCCCACTGAAAAAAAATGGCAGGAGATTCACTTTGGTTGGGCACAGAGCAGGTATTGGGAGTGGGGAAGCTGGCAAATAAGATTAGGAAGAAGGGTTGGTGAAGTAAGATACCACTTCACATTCGGTAGAATGGCCGTAATCAACTCCCACCCCCTGCCTAGTTCTAGTTTCTTTGTCACATGGATTCCTATCACCCTATCTGTCTCCTCCCCAGGACTGACCACCACTGACACTAATGAATTATTTGTGTCATTACCTGTTTAGTGTTTGTCTTCCTCACTAGGCTCTAAAAGCCACTTGAGCAGTAATGGTATCTGTCTTATTTGTCTAGCAATAGTAAGAGCTGAATAAATATTTATTAAATGTCTGAATAAACATATTGATTCACCAAAAGCTATAGAAAATTTAACCTCAAGATTATTCATTTATTCAAACTACATCATTTATCGTTTAACTCTCTGCCTTCGGGTGTTCTCCTTGCAGGTCCAAAACAAATGTCACTTCTTCCATCAAGCGTTTCATGCAGCCCCTTACTTAGACTATATTATTTATGAACTCATTGCATTTCCCTTACTAGACTGCAATCTCCTTGAGAGTAGGATACATGTCTATTCATCTTTTTTTACATAATAAGCACTTAATACATATCTGATGAAGGAATTTATGAGTAATGAATACATACATGCTTCTGACAAATAGCAATTGGACCCAGGTTCGTGTGGTCTGTTTAATCTTTTGTATAGAGTACTGCTTCTCAAAACTGAATGTGCATACTAATTACCTGGGGATCTTGTGAAAATGCAGATTCTGATGAGGAAGGCTTGGGGTGACACCTAGGATGCTGGATTTCTAACAAGCTCCCAGGTGATGGCAATACTGTTGGTTGGCTGACTATACTTTGAGAAGGGCTTGAAGCAGAGGTTCCAAATCTTGGCTTCACCTTGAATCTACCTGGGAAGAAGCTTCAGAAAAATACTGATGTTCAGATCCCATCCTCAGAGATTCTCATTTAATGGGTCTTTGGTCACAGCTTTGCCATCAGGATTTTTTTTTTAAGCTTCCCGAGTATTGGCCTTAGAGGAAGCTGGGTGGGAGTATACAGGAACTCTCTATACTATCTTTGCAACTTTTCTGTAAATCTGAAAATACTTCCAAATAAAAAGTTTATGTAAAAAGAAATCTTCTCAAGCAGCTTTAATGAGTACTACTAATTTAGGGCATGGTGCATGCTGATTTTAAGTTCAAAGACCTGGGTTAGTGCCTGAGCTCCATACAAGTCCACTAATCTTCAGTAGGGAATGAATGGCTGATGCATGTCGAGAGTCTTTAAATCCCTTGGAATCCCTTGGGTTCAAAATATTTGCATAAATATCTTGCTGAACTGGCTTTATGAAGCCTTTTCCTAACTCATGGCACCTGACTGTGGACCAGTTCCCAATCTATATGACTTTCTCAAGATTCAGGACCAAGAATATTGTTTTCCAGGCTAAACAGCAGGATAAGGTTGGCTGCCTTATGTGACACCATCCTAAATGACAGACTAAATTACCTCTCAAATTCCCCAAAAGCCAAAAAAATCCCATTTCTCAAAACAAAATTAAAAATAATAGGTATTGCTTTAACATACTGAAATTCAACAGAAAAGTATAACTTATAGTCCTTTCAGAAAGCAGTCCTAAAACATATTTGAGAGAAAATATAAATGAGAATATAAACGTCGATGCCAAATGGAAGGAGTTTGTCTTGGGAGTACACAGCTGGGTTCTGACCCTACCTCGGAGCCGTCGGGCCGTCAGCAGAGGTCTAAGTGGAGATGCTGGCTACTTTCCTCAAAGAATTACAAAAAGCTTTTCTTGGACCATTCTAGTCTCATGCTATTAAGAGTTCTCCTGTTCTAGATATGGAAAAGGAGACCAGCTTCGCTAAATTCCTCCCTGGACATCTTGAGAGCTGTGGGTTTAAGACTATGCTTCCAAACCTTGTAAAAATTGTTGATGCTATTGTCTTTGTCGAACTGTGTTGGCATTATGTCTTCACGAAGCTTGGTGATAAAGGGGTGTGGTGAATAGAATTTGTATATTTAGAATATACAAAAGCTTTGGGGTGAGTTATGGAGGGGACACATTTCACACAATTTTCCCTACATTTGCTTAAGGATTTATGAGCAAATCCTTGCCCGGGGGAGGTACTGGAGTTCAGGGGAACTGAAGTCAGCTGTTTCCCTTTGCAGTGGGTTTGGGTAGGTGGATCAGGTGGCAATACAAATAGTTCTGTATTCCTTCTACCTCTTAGCAACTTCTGTTTCACTGCAAGAGCGTTTTGCATTTCCTCTTTAACTTGATGGCATAGGCTCAGCCAGAATCATCCAATTTTTCCTGGTTTGGGTTCTAAGTTGCACTGCCATGCTGCGCTCCTAGCTGTCTTCCCCCACCTGCCAAGGAATCTTCCCAAGTCATGTTAGACTTGAGTCTAAGTTGAAGTTTTGTGACTTTGCCTCCCCATAGCTCTCAAGTGGAAATAACACCCCGTAAAAGGAAGCTTTGCCTAACATCATAAACCACTCTGTCATCTAGAAAAACAGCTCGTTGGAGAGGAGAGAGCATAGATTTGAATTGTTCAAAACTGGTTTTGAATGGTAACATTCTGGAAAATGTGTTGGCAGTTTCTTATAAAGATAAACATACGTTCACCATATGGCCCCGCAGTCCTACTCCTGGGAATTTACCCTTGATAAATGAAGCCTTATGTTCACATAAAAACATGTACATGACTGTTTACAGTAGCTTTATTCGTAATAGCCGAAAATTGGAAACAATCCGTGTTGTCATTCAATGTGAGAATGTTTAAGTAATCCATGGAATACTACTCCGAAATAAGAATGAATGAACTACTGGTATCTGGGTGGACCATAATGCCTTGGATGGATCTCAAAGGCATTATGAGTTAAAGAAGCCAATCTCAAAATGTTACATACTGTATGATTCCATTTATATGACATTCCCAAAAAACCAAAATGATAGTGACGGAGAACAGATCAGCAGTTGCCAGAGGTTGGGAAGAGGGTCTGAGTATAAAAGGGTAACATAAGTGAATTTTGGGGGGTAATGGAACAGTTCTGTATCCTGATTATGGTTGTGGTTACATAAATCTCTCTATATAAATTCATAGAACTGCACACCAAAAAGGAAAATTGTCAATTTTACTGTATAATAAGTTAAAAATAAAATAAGCTGGCTTTGAATCAAGGCACACGTCTTTTTAGCTTTTTGACTGAGGATAAATTATCTAACTTCTTTAAGACCCTCATAGAGCTGATGTGGAGATTGTATGAGGCCACACGTGGGGAATAGAGTAGGAACAGAATAAATGTTCATTTTCTCTCTTTTCTTTCCTCCTAGGTGTTGGGGTTTAGAGATCTGTCTTTTATGGTCCTCGATAGCCCTTAGTAACCAGCATGGTGAGCTTGAAAACAGCAAGATGTGGCAACTCCCATCATAGTAAATAAAAATTAAAAAACAGAATAACTTTCCAGGGTAAATCAAGGACAAACTTTCCCCCCGCCCCTGCTCCTTTTAAAAACATTTCTAGGTTGTATTTTCAGATAAAAGGCTAATCTAAAAGTATCAGCTAAGGCTTTACATGTATCTTTACAGGTGCATGAAGGAAAAAAAAAAAACCCACTTCTTAAACTTTTGTGTTTTGTTATTAGGGTCTGGCCTTGCCCAGAACAGATGGTGTCTGATAATATGGGGCACACCATTGAGGACAGGGTGGATAATGCACACTTGTTAATACCTGTTGCTGTGTCTGCTCAGATGGAACCTGCCAAGGGCCTGGTCCTGCTTCTCTGAAATCCAGAAACCTGGCCATTTGGGGGTGGGGTGGGGTGGGGTTGTCCTTCATTTCAGGGGCCTCATGTTACCAGTGGTTCTTTTATTTATACAGTTTTATATTTAAATGAATATACGAGAAATCCAGGATGCTTAATTAAACTTAGACGGAGGAAAAGAAGTAAAAATGCAGGAAAAGTGTATGTGGAGTGCATTTGCGTGTGTGTGTGCATGTGTGTGCATGGCTGTCTGAGTTTTTAGGGAGGTACCGGAGGCTGAGATTCCTGGGCCCTCCACGTCCTCCAATTTGATAAAACCTGCTGGTGGTTTTCTCCCAAGTCAAGTCATCTAGCATTGGAGGAGATGGCTATGCCCCCCTCCTTTTACATATTTGCAATCTGTGCTCTACTCAAATGCCTCTGTTCCCAATTGACACAAGTGTGTTTAGGAAATGTTGGGGTGGATGGGTGCGGGGTGGGCTTGAATGGCAAGATAGCCCTAGACCCTCTCAAATTACGCTATGAACAACTCCAAGAGTATAGATTCCTGAAGTCTGTTACAGTCTATCACTGATCTCAAAGATCAAGGGCCCAATGTCTTAGGAAACCACCCAAAGCCTTTATGGTGATTAGGTTATCGTTAAAAACAATTTCAGTCTCTCCCCTCCCCTCCAAGGGAATATATTTCCCAGCCCTATTGATATTGGGTCATGTGATCTGCTTTGACCAATGGGACATTACAAGACATGATGCAAGTAGAGGCTTGCACGGTTCTCCATTTCCGCCATCACTGCAAGCACATGCTCCTGGTAGCCCACTGATCCAAGGAGGATGAGACGTATGTGGGGCAGACCCTCACTCAACCTATGCCTTGAGGCTTCAGCCTCTGACCCAAAAAGACATAAAAGAGAATAAATTAGTGATGTCTTAAGCCACTGAAATTTGGACTGGTTGCCATTATTGTGGCAATAGTTAACTGCTACAGCCCTATTTCAGCCAAAGTGTAGCATAATCCATTGGATGGGAAAAGAATCTTTATGCAAAAATTTATTGTCCCTTCTACAAAGCAGCCCTGCTGTGCCACTGACAGTCAGCCAGCATGCCCCTTTTCACATAAACACCCACTGATCTCCTGCTCCCCTTCCTTACTGACATCCTCTGCACTGTCTGGGATGCCCAGTGATCCCCAGTCTTACTGTGTGACAATGTAGGTATGAACCAAGCACACCATTGCAAATCTGCTTTTACTTTTTCATCCCCCTCTGTTCTTTTTATGCAGTCTCTTATTTAGGATGATTTTGGGGGCATTCATTCAATCAAAATTACATTCTCTCTAACACTCTCCATAATGGAACTGTAAGCAACAGCAAAAATGTGCCATATGTCATTTTCTCTTTCCAGAAGCAATGCTAGCCAAACCTAGATGTCAGGAAATCAGTGCTTATCTCCAGCATGTGAATGTTATAGTGATTTAGTAATACTCAATGAATGACAAAAAGAGAATCAGTACAAAGATTGTATTATTACTCAAAGTCTCAGGCATTAAAATTATCCTTCCCACAGGCCAAATTGAACTGCTTGGTGGTTGGTAAGACATGCAAATAACTAAGACATCTTTATTTTATAAAAATATCATTTCCACTCATGTGCCTGGCACACGGTAGACATTCCACAAATGTTTACTGAACTGAATGTGCATCTTTCCTTCTCCCAGGGAGAAGGAGCCTCCTGAGCAACAGAATAAACCTGTCTTCCTTCAGCACACTTTACCCCAGTGACCAGCCATGGTCGTTTCTCATCTTCACTGAAGTTGTTCTGAGTATGGAAACCTGATTTTCTAAGCAAAGCATAGGTTCTCCCATCCATTAAAGGAAGCATGATGGAAATCAGGGAATTTTTTTCTTCTTACTCTGTCTCCTCCTACCCCTCCAAAATTGTGTCAGTACAATTCATTCTCTAGCACTGCTGTAAGATTGGGAGTGTTTTCAACATCCTACAAGCAAAGGTATGTTAGAAGCACTTCGAAGTGATCAAAGTTGTGTGTGATAGTCATTAATACTGTTCACCAAATATTTCCAGCTTTCTACCTTCTGAGCACATGGTAGGATTGCACTTCCTGGCCCCTTGTGGCTAGATGGGGCAGTGGGTCAAGAGGCTGTGACCAGAAGTGATATGTGTCACCTATACTGGGCCACAGCATTTAAGTGCCAGGGTGAGACTCTCCAGGACTCTCCCTTCCTCCGTCAGGAGCGATTCATAGCATTCGAGATGTGGGTGCTCAGCCAGCTTCATCCCCATGCGGTATTGATCCTGGATGAACCAGGGTGGCCATGTGGGATGAGCAATGAAGAAACTTCTGTTGTTTACGAGTCACCAAGATTTTGGGGGTATTTGTTATTATAGCATAGCCTGACTGCTAAAGTCTCTGACCAGAGTACTGTGCCATAATTTACCATGTCTTTACAAACCACCTAGCATAAAATGAAAATGTAGGTGGCACTTCAAAGGATGTCAGGGATGAAGGAAAACATCAAAGTATCAAATTTTGTCCAGACCCACTGTGCAGCCAGACACTGCTTTGCCCATCTCTTTGTGAACAGGCTGGAAGGATGGGCTAAGGTGACTTCCCTCTATAACTGTGGCTCCTAGAAGTGAACACCTTATAGGATGGCTTGTGCCTACAAGGACACTGGAAACTCTGATACATCCACCCAAATCCTATCCTATATTCATAGAAAAACAGTGCAGGGTAAATACACTGCCTTAGGAAAAAAATGCTTTAGAATTAAAAACAATCATGAAATGAGAGAAGCCATGATGAGAGTAGATGTTGGAGGCTATTTAATAGAGTAGTTTACATCCTGGATTTCTCGATTGCCGGAAGCCTAGTCCATCAGTCAGTCAACAAACACTGTTTTAGTACTCACTCTGTTACAGGCTTTGCACAAGGTGGTTAGGTTACTGCAAGTTCCTCTTCTCAAAGAGCTTTCATTCTAGTGGATAGTGACAAAGCGATAAACATATACACAAGCAAATTAAAAAACTCAGGTATGGATGTGTACCATGATGAAGATAAAATAGTGTAATGACACATAACACAGTTGGCAAACTATGACCTGTGGGCCAAATCCAACCTGCAGCCTGTTTTTCTATGGCCTGTGAGCTAAGAATGATTTTATATATTTTTAATTGGTTGAAACAGGCCGGGCGTGGTGGCTAATGCCTGTAATCCTACCACTCTGGGAGGCCAAGGCAGGAAGATCACTTGAGCTCAGGAGTTCAAGATCAGCAAGAGTGAGACCCCCATCGCTAGTAAAAAATACAAAAAATTAGCCGGGCATTGTGGTGCGTGCCTGTAGTCCCAGCTACTCGGGAGGCTGAGGCAGAAGGATTCCTTGAGCCCAGGAGTTTGAGGTTGCAGTGAGTTATGACGACGCCATCGCACTCTACCCAGGGTAACAGAGTAAGACTCTGTCTCAAAAATAAATAAATAAATAAATAAATAGTTGAAACAAATGAAAAGAAGAT
Organism: Avahi laniger; assembly: GCA_963575035.1. Classification (NCBI taxonomy): domain Eukaryota; kingdom Metazoa; phylum Chordata; class Mammalia; order Primates; family Indriidae; genus Avahi; species Avahi laniger. Next base: position 26,730 of record CAUYSK010052762.1, read on the forward strand.
TTCGTGATGCAGGAAAAATACATAAAATTCAAATTTCAGTGTCCATAAAATTTTATTGGAGCACAGCCACACCCTGCATGATCTGCCCTGGCTACTCTTCCAACCTCAACAACTACACCTCTGCCCCCCGACTCACCTCCTCCAGCCACAGTCCCCCGGCTAATACCCAGATGCCCAAGCCAACTCCCTACCCCCACCATGGCCATTGCCCTGATGGTTGCCTCTGCCTCCGCCTCCTCACTCCCTTCAGGGCTCTGCACAAACTTAACTGAATTAGAGAGATCTCACCTACTGTCACTGTTTTCCCTCCCTCTACTTGATTTTTTTCATGGCGTGTATCGCCCCTGATAAATGTACAGATTTGTATATTGTCAGCCTCCACCCACCACACCTGGAATACAAGTTCCAAGAGCATTGAAACATTGTCTTATTTCCTGCCACATTCCCAGCCCCTAGATCAATGCCTAACTATAGTAGGTGCCCAGTAAATACTTGTTGAATAAATAAATGAATGAATTATCAAATATTGGAAAGTTCCAACGAGAGGGAAAGGCGATTCTTTATGAACTAGGACATCACAACAAGCCAAGGCTTTCCTGATGCAGGGGGACCTCAGGGTGTCTTTACTGTATTACGCCCTAGTGTCTTAATAGGAACTGTACAAAGTAGTGGCAAGGGAGAGAGAAAAGTAGACTCACCACCATAAAAGCAACCTAAGAAGAAATGTTTCATCTCATCTCAACTACATTCCCAATTATATCCAGTTTCCACTCTCTCTTCTTATTCTAAATGGTAGGAAAAAGTTGGGCCTAGAAATGTGCTCAGAAACAATTTTACTGTCACTTGTGTCCCAATTTCTCTAGCACCTCTACCCAATTGTGATAATAATGAATGTGGCTGGGAGCTCCAGGTCTTATGACATCAAGTTCTACATGGAATCATCTGTGTGACAAATACCATATTCTTATTTCAGAAATTGCCTTTTTAAGAGGTTTACAGTTAAAGGTTTATCTACGAGTCTAAATCAGGATTTTTAAATTAAAAAATAAGTCACACAAAGAGGCACTATATTGAAGATGTAAGATATAGGAGGTTCTTTCGTATCCTGGGTACCAATAATATGGCTATAGTGATATAAAAGCTTCAACACTCAGTTATAAGTGACTAACTAGGTTAAAATAAATCTGTGTATAATAGAAACATATAACTCAACACATTTAACTACAAGGTTATAAGTGAAGAGGAAATTAATGGAAGATATTTCAGATGTCCTTTGTGCCAAGGACTGTGCTTGACAGAAAAGTAGACCAGAGCTCCTTGGGCCATTTTACCAGCAACAAAGTCAATGGATTTTCCTGTACATGACTTTGGAAGTAGAAACAGGGTGGGGAGTAAGAGTGGGTCTGCTTCCTGGAATTAAATATGGAAAGTTCACGTCAGCCCTTGTTCAATTCACTTGAGAGACATTTTCAGAAGAAGGCAAGTGACACAAAGCTAATGAAGTCTTGTGAGCCATGTGGCTTCTGATGAAAGTTAGAGGTATCCCCCATTCATGTGGATCTTGGACTTACTGTAGTCTGACACAAAATTTCAATGACTCCATCACCCAAAAATATTCTTCTATGAGTGAAGTTAAGAAAGAGGTTGGATAAAAGAGGTAGTATATAGAGAAGATGAAGAATGAAACAAATTTTGTCAGAAAAAAAGTTGTGAAAGCCTATCATGACCTAAAATTATTCCTTTATTGCCATATTGACATGTCTTCAACAGTGACATTGAAAAGATTTATGAAGGCTGGCTTCCCCTAACATCTTAAGAAGACTCCCAAGATTCCTGGTGATAAGAATTGTGTATTAAATAAGCCAGAAATAATGCTGGCCAAAAGGCCAATGTGAATGGCAGGGCAGTGACATTGCAAGTCCTTACTTACCAAATGTCCAGAGTGCCTATCACATCGTACTCAGGAATATCACATACAGATGGGAGTCTGTGTGGATGGAGTGCTCTAGAGATGTGCAGTGCACAACCTGTGAAACTGTATATGACTATCTGAACTGTATAAAAAGCTGAAGAAAATAGAAACTGAAATAAATCCCATGTCTAGGCAGTAATCTGACTATATTAGTGAGCCAAGCATAGGCATTGGGTAACCTTACTTCTAGAAAAAAACGTGTTCTTAGACTGAGAAACTTAACATGTAAACAGTATATACAATGGATTTGCAATCTCAAGGTGAGATTTTCAAACAGATTTGTCTCAATTCAAATGTTCCGCACACTGCTGACCCCAAACAGCTATCCTTCCAAGCGCAAGTGGCAAGACTAATGAAATTAGGATGACTTATGCTCAAATGGTGTTAAACACAATTGTCCAGGATACTAGGAGATGTTTGCATGGTTGCTGGAAGAAAAAACTATTCACGGACACATAGAACTGTAGTCGAGGCAATGCTAGTATAGACTGAAAAACAGGACAATGTTCAAAGCTAGAAAGTGAAAACTGGGCCAGGGTTGGTGGGAGGGCAACCTAGGGACAGAATTGGCATCAACAATCATTCTGGAAACTAGGTGATTAGAGGAGGGGAGGATGGCGAGAAGAATATGCTCGTGGACATAGTACTGAGGAAGACCATGACAATTTCTTACAATAAATGAAACATTTTTATCTCAAAAAGCAAGAAAATCAAATTCAAATACCAGCATTCTAAACCATTATCATCTTGAATATGTTTTGACACTAAATTTTAATTTCAACAAGAACACTAATGCGAAGAATATACTTCTTCTTAGATTTTCTCTTGAGAAAAAGTTAGGGAAAAAAGAAAACTGTAACCAATATTATATACCCCATTATCCCTCAGCACTCTGTCACATCTATGCCAAAATTTCTCTTTAATTATAGGCAACTCTTTCCTTCATATCTGAAATCATTTAACTTAGCTGAGGGTTGGGTGGCCATAAGCTCAGTATATGTAGCTTCACTTTTTAAAGGAAATGCTGATATATAAGAAAGAAATTACCAACAATATTAGTAAGCATATAACGTTGCATCTTCCACGTGTAAGGACCTGTTTTCTGTCATATGCAAATTAATCTGCTCTCCTCCGTTGTCCCATTAAACAAATTTATATGTTAACAGTAAATTCAAAACATTTAAAACTTCACAGTGCTCAGGACACCTAAAGAATTCTTGGTGTTGGTACTCTTTAAAAGAGCTAAGCAACCTAAAGAATATTACTTATTTCCCACAATTCAGAGTCTCCTCTCTTGTACCATCAAATCAATTGATGTTTTACAAGTAAAACAGAAACATTTTAAAACTCAATGAGCTCAGCACGTCTAAAGGATTTCCAACTTTTGTGGACTTAAAAAAAAGCTGGACTGTCTGGAAAGTCTTATTTGCTTCAAACAAGTCAGGCTTTTTCTCCTGTTACTTATGCTCAAAATCGGATTCCCCTTTCCCTACAATCTGGCCTTGAGATCCAACATCAAGGCTGGTGGCAGTGAAGTGGAGCTGGAGACTGTGATTTGTCCCATGTACATTTGGAATTTGAAAAGTTAGAAAGGTGTGCGTTGCTAGACAAGGGGACTCTCCACCCCTAACTCAGTGTTGTTCAACATTTTTTTATTATCAACCCCCACCTATGCCAACCAGGAGACCTTTTAGACATTTTTTCTTCTATGAAATTTTAATACAGATATACCATATATATGTTTATGTCTTGTATGTATATCTGTGCTTTATATATCAAAAAAGTAAAATGATTTCACTCTTCGTGAACCAATTTGCCCCTATTGGGGGCGCTATCACCTCTGTTGAAAATGCATATGCTAAACAACAGCTATAAAAACCCAAGCCCACATTTGATTATCTGTTCATGGCCAGAAATTCCTAAATCAATAATGATTCAGCACCACTCTAGTCAAAACAATGACATCCGAATCATTTTCAAAATAATAGTTCATACCCCCATAATATTTTGAAAAAACATATATATATATATATATATAAAATCTATGAAATACATAAAATTGGTCAAAATATTGTTCTGGCTGTGAGTAACATTCCAGTTAATTTTTTTGCATTACTCTCAATTCACTGAGCTCTACTTCATGTTTGCTCATAGAACCAAAAATTCAATTACTGGGTTTGATTACTATTGAATTTTACACACGTTTCAAGAAGCAAAAAACCAAACAACCTTGAAGAAAACATTTTTCTGGATGGTAGCAATTCATAATTTGCAAAACCAGATAGCACATAACTTTCAATTTACAGAAGAAATAAACTAACTTTTGCTGCTCACAAAAAGACCCGAAAATAAATGGCCCATAAAGTTATCTGTATCATAAAAACAAACCAGTGCTTCATTTAAAAACCACTGTGCCACCTGCATATACAACTGAGAAGAAACTTCTCCATCTGAAAAGATTCCAGAATGCTCAAGTTCTATTACAACTCCAAAAAAAAAAACAACACCACACACAAAAAAACAACAACAAAAAAATCACAGCATTTTCAGATACTCATGGCCAGAAGCTTAGTAAGACTAAGAAACAGAATAGTCATTAACAAGTGCAGGATATATCCTGTCCACTATTAGGAGTGTTCTGCATTTTTATATTGATTAAAAAACAATGAGGGCAAAGCAAATCCTCTGTATAAACCAATAAAAGAATCTTCATCACATTAATAATTGAGCTCACCTACCTTCACTGGTCCATGTTCATTACTGGAGCCCTGCACCAGTTGCACATAAAACATCACGAAAATATTCACCACTGCCCACTCTCTGTACATTTTGAATATTTTAATATCCACTGATTACTAAGCAGTTGACATCAGGCAGGTAGAGAAAATGGTTTCAAAAGGCATTCTCCAGAAAGAAAGTTTGAAACCCCAAAACTTCACAAGGAAAAACAAATAATCAGTTGTGATCAAAATCCAATGAAATGACTTCAGTTAGCCAAGGTAGGTTTTTTGCACAATCTTGGTGGGGAGAGAGAGATGAAAAAAATTTAAAATGTTCTCATGCTCCAAAAACAATCAGGAGGTGGACATGTCTTCCACCTGAAATTAGAAAGCACTCTAAATTAATTTCATGTCCAGCAAATTAAAAAAAAAAATTCTCTCCACCCTACGCCCCAGGTTCTAGTTGCTTTGTAAAGAGGTGGCGCGGCCACAATACTTGCAGCTACAGAAAGCTGGAACCCAACTCTGGATTAAAACTTTTTTCACAACCTTCATGGAAGCTTGCAGAAGCATGTGTCTCAAATCTGACACAGATTTTGGCAGAAAATGCAGGGAAGTCTTGGCTGTAATCCTGTTGTGTCCCTACCAATAGCAGGGCAGTTTTAAAAACTGACTCAAATGCTCAGGACTGCTGTTATTTTAAAGCAGATAACCTGTAACATGAAACCCCAGCACATAGCCTTGACCATTGCATCTCAATAGGATTGCTTAGGAAAGGACCTCAGACGTTCACGCATCTGCTGCCAGTGACACAACAGAAAGCAATCAATATGCTTTAAAAAAAAAACCCACACATGCACAAAATTAACAGAAACATCCACACGTACATGCAAAAAGGCAAACATACACAAAATTATTTTTTTTAACAGAAGCTTAGTAACTTAGGTCAAAATAAAGAACATTGATTTTTACAGAAGCAATGATTCGGTTTATTTGCATGTGCCAAGAAATATCTTACGTGCATTGTTACAGAAACCATATTATCACTTTAGTGTGGAATTCTTTAGAAGCACCGGGCTAAGTCAGCTTTAGAAACTGAATGCCTTGAATGGTTGGATGCCACAAATGGCAAAATTTTAGGAAGCGTGGAGACCTGCTCTTGTGCTCTTCACTAGTTTCCAATCTTTGATTTCCAGGTTTTGGCCCTTTCAAACCCATTTTTTGCATTTCTGAAATCAAGAATAGCCTGAGAAATCTCTTCATTGGTGTTCATCACAAATGGACCTAGGGCAGAAAAAGACATTCAGAAAGTTCTGGGTGACAATATTTTCCTCTATCACAGTATATATTTTTGTAGTTCTTAATTTGAAACAAAATCCAGGCATAGCTGAACAGTAAAAGTCGATTTTCACAGTGTTCAATCCCCAAGGACTGTAATACAAATTTCTTGAGTAGGGCTGTGTATGATTATAAATTACAACAACCAAACTTCAGATAAACAGATGCGACTGCATCTCACCCGTTGAAAAACCTCATTGCAGGTTTTTCATCAGCAATGGCAATCTCTTCATTCAAAACAGTCTTAAAATTGGTTCTATTACAACCATTTTTGTAGTTATTTTTGACCTTAGCTGATGTCAAGAATGGAACCTATGTGATAAAAAGAATTGGCAAATCTTGTCATAGTTTTGATCTTTAGGCAATATGAGGCTGTGTATGTATACAAGGCCCCTGAGTCACTTTTGAAAATTAGCAGCACCTCATTGGCAATAAACAGGAGATTACAAAAATTTGAAGTCAAGAAAGCATCATTTTTTGAGTTCTGTATGGGTTGGCAAACTTTTTCTGTAAAAGGCTAGTTTAGTATGTATTTTAGATTTTGTGGATCAAGTAGTATCTGTCTCAACTACTTAATTCTTTCATTGAAGCACAAAAGCAGCCATTGACAATATAAAAGTGGACAGGCATGGCTGTGTTCCATAAAACTTTATTTCCAAAAACATGCAGTGAGCAGATTTGGTGAACGAGCCATGGTTTGCTGACCTCTTTGTCTACTTCCTGGGTCTGAACTCAGGTTTTGCTAAAAGCGTACAAGAAGTCCTTCCCTAATCTACCAGAAGACAATGTGTCTGTCTCTTCCTTTTTCTCCACACATTGTAGGAGCAAAGGGGCACTGGACTGTCTCACTCCCATGATCTGTTGGATAAACAAGGCCAGTTCTTATATGGCATTGGCAGTGTCTTGAAAGCAGTTGACAGATTTGCTCATTCAGTACGTTTCTTCTACCAACCTGCAGAGGTTTCTTCCATTCCCTTTATGGGACTCTCCCTTCTAACAGGCTTTCTCTGAGAGACACTGATTAACATATAACCATATTACTTAGAGGGAATAACACATTCAAACTTAACCATTGTTAGCATGTCAACACAGATTTGGTAATCTCTCTAATTGAAAACTTGAAAAGGAAGACACAGGATAACATGCCTTGATGATGTTGAGGTTCCCAGGGGAGGCTGGGGGAACAGAATGCTAGTAGGAAGGGAAAGTCTGACAGAAAGAATCTAAATTCATTCATTCAATTGCTTATGTATTATTTATTGAGTGTCTATTATGTGACAGACATTATGCTAGGGGCTAGAGACATAAAGATGAAAGACAAATGAATTGTAGAATCCTCCCCAAAGGAGCTCAAATCTATCACACAGACAGATATAAAAATGAATCATTACAAAATAGTGTGATATATAGAAGGAAAACAGTATGTAAAATCTAAAGAATCAGCACAGAAAGGGAAGGAGGACGGATCCAGGAAAGGATTCGTGGGGGTGATGTTCAAGCAGTCATACACGGAGGAAAGGTGTTTTCGGGATCAGCATGCTGAAGGAATTGAGGATGGGGCACAGTGCTGGAGGGAGGGGTTGCAGTGAGGGGAAAAGAATGGGGATCTGATATGCATAATAGGAAGAAGCCAGACCCTTCCGAGCTTCGGATACCACCTATAGGAAGAAGTTTGGATTTAATTCGGCAGGTGACCAGCAATCACTGAAGGGTTAAGTAGAGAGTAACGTCATCTGATTTATAGTTTTTAAAGAAGGCTTTGGCATCAGGGTAGAGAAGATGTCTGGCCTGAGAGGCTGAGTTGGTCACGGAATTGTTAGGGGTAACTGAGATACCGGACATGGGAAGCTGTGAGCAGAACAAAGAGTTCAGTTGTGGATGTCTTGGCCTGGAGATGCTGGAGACAATAAAATAGCTTCCCAGCATTGTCAGAACTTACAGATCTGGGTCTCATAAGACATTTCATCTGGAGATGGGAATTTGGACTATATTAGGAAAGAACAGTTGAACCCTCATATGTATAATAAATAATAAATCCAGGAGGGAACCCTGGAGAAGCCAACTTTTTAAAGGACATGCATGGGAAAGGGAAATGGAAGTTGGGAAAGGGAAATGGAAGTTGGAAAATGAGAGCAGGTGCTGGGCTAAGGACAAATTCCTGCACATCATAATTTTGCTATAGTTTGGACTTGTGGAGCATTGCTCCCATGCCCAAACTATTTTTCAGCAAGAATGGTACACTTCTGGGCTTCCATTTTGACACTTTTCTGGGGTAGTCTGCCATGTTTCCCAGTTTCTATTGTGCACATGAATCACCTGGCAATCTTATTAAAATGAAGATTCTGATTCAGGAGGTCTGGGATTCTGCATTTCCAATGATCTCCCAAGTGATGCTGATACTGCTGGTCCATGGACCACACTTTGAGAAACAAGCCTCTGGTTTATGGGGAAGTATTGGGAGCTTGGAGCCCTCTAGAGCTGAACCGATGAAGCTCATCTCAAATCCTCAAAGAGAGGAAGAAAATTGAATCTAGAAAGCATATGTTTTTTAACTGATCAACTATTAGGGTTATGAACAAGAGAATTGTTTGATAGTTATGAATAATCCCATAAATCATCTTTCAAACTACAGTGTTCATCTCTTTTCTAATTAAACCTTTGAACTCCCTCTCCTGCATAAAATGGTGTGAGTCTAATCTCTTGTTATGTAGAACCTTGGTACAGTAGAGAGAGCAAAAGATACAGGGGCAAGAGACTAGGGTCCAAATCCCAGCTCTACTACTAATAATCTCTTCCCATGAAGAGAAGCCACAGGGTATAGTAAGGGGCACCTGGCATGGTGCGAGGTGGAAGGGTGGGGTGGTGAGAAACCAGACGGCCTGAGTGTGAATCCAGCTATGTGGCCTTGGGCAAGCCAATGAACCTCTGTACTTCTGCTTCTTCATCTGAAAAATGGAGCATGAGAGTACCAATCTCATAGGGCTGAAGACTGAATGAATTAATATTAGGAAAGCACTTTGACCAGTGTCTAGGAAATAGTAAATTCTACACAAGTATCTGTTAAGTAAATAAATAAAATATTTGGATTTCATTTTCCTCATTTATAAAAGGGAGATGACTACATCACAGTTAAGGTCATTTTCTATTCCAACATTCTGTAACATCCTGCGCTTAATCTGCAGACATGTAAGGACACACAATGACAAAAGGAGCAAGGGTCTTAGCTAATTCATGAGATGAGTACCGGTTCCCAAACAGCTGAGAGATGGATGTGGCTGTTTCTAAACATGCACAAGTAAAAGAAAAATTTAAATGTCTGGGTTTTTAAAAGTCAAAAAACCAAGACAAAATGCTTTGCTTCTCAGGAACTGAGATTTCAAGGGACATATCTATTTTGTGTGATGAATCTGAGTTTGTATGTGCAGGCACACCTAGTGTCCATGGGTTCCAAGCAACTGGGAGAGGACTGACATGATACAAGTGTCGGGCGACTTTGAGCAGTCCCACCCTTTTGGTCTGTCACCTAATTCAGGTAGACTCTTGTTTTCTATTATTGGTGCAGAGGAGATTGCCTAACTTAAAAGACTCCCATCCCACACATTCTTTTTCCACCTAAATTCTAGTCACTAGGAATAAAGATTATGACCCTATTCAGTTTGCAGGATGCTTCCAGAAGAACAAACTACCTGTATTTCTGTGCTACTCGGTCAAGATAAAAGGAAACAAGAACCATGAACCTCTGAAGTGGAAGTGGGAAGCATGCAAAATGGATGTCAAATGCATCAGGCTACCTGAGGTATAATTTCATATTCCCCCTTAAGTTATTAATAGAACAAAAAAGATTAATATTTTAAAAACAATCAGTGTTCTTTTAATTTATGATCCCCTGGGGTTTATCTGAAATCATTGTGTATACCTGAGAATTCATACCAGGCAAAGTAATGTAATAGAATTTTAATGCTTATTGAATTTAATAATTAGTGAGGTGGACATATGTTTTGTAGGCATTTATCTAAATAAATTTGGTTCTAGGTGCTTTTAGATGTTCCTGATTTAATCAAACAACAATGATATGAAGAAGTCAAGACTCAAAGAGTTTTTTTTTTTAATCCCCACCCCCTCACCCCACCAAGACTCAAAGAGTTGAAGTGATTGTTATGGGCACATGCCAGGATTTTCTTTCTCCAAGTACAGTACTATTTCTACTATGCAATAGTTACCTTTATTCACTTTTTTAAGCAAACAAAAAATGACTTAACTATTTTAGCAACTTTCAAAGAAATATTATTCCTAAGAGCTTCATATTTTTCACTAAAAATACAATAGATTACAAGGACAGTATTGAAATCACTGTTATTTTTGTAAAGATATAAATGATATTCCAGTCCCCAATAAAATGCAAAAAATCTTTTTTCAAGTTGAAATTCCCTATAATATGATACAAAAACAGCATTTTTGTTCTTTCCACAGTTCCAAGCTCAATGTCCTATACACTACAAGTACTTAAGAAATGTTGCTTTTTTAAAAAAGAGAGAGGAATAAACACCCCATATATATTTTCCTCTCATAATGAAGAAATTAAACAAAATCTTCAGATTTGTAGATGGAGAGACAGGACAAAAACCAGCTATTTTTCCTAATAACACTAACATATACTCTACTTCCAAAAAAATCAACACAGAGAATCATCATTATTTTGGGCTTACCATGTTGGACAACTGGTTCTCTTAATGGCTCCCCGGCAATTAAGACAAAATGGCTCCTCTTGGGATCCTAAAGTTACCAAAGAAAGCATCAAACAATAAACAGGTTTACTTTTGAATGTCAAATTAGGAACAATTTGAAGTGCTAGCCAAATGGATGATGTTCCTAATTGTGAATATAAATTCCAAAAATATTTTCTGTGCAACTCAATATGGAAACATTTATTCCTTAAGCTGTTTAGTAGCAATTAGAACTCAAGAATAAGTCCAGGCCACCAAAATATTAACATTCTCAAATTAAAGAAAGAGAATTTAAGATTTTCTTTAACTGGAAACATCTTCATGACAAATTATCAAACTATGCGATTGAATTGGTTTACTAAAGGGTTTATGATTTCTCACTAACAATATAATTTTTTAAAGGGAAGATTACTCCTGCAAATCCCAAAATAAGATTTTATTACTTTTTTTTTAGAGACAAAGTCTTGCTTTGTTGCCCAGGGTGGAGTGCAACGACACGATCTTGGTAAACTGCAACTTCTAATTCCTGGGTTGAAGCAATCCTCCTGCCTTAGCTTGCTAGTACAGGCATGTGCCACCACACCCAGTTAATTTTTTATTTATTTATTTTTATTTGTAAAGATGGGGTCTTGCTGTGTTGTCCAGGCTGGTTTTGAACTTCTGGCTTCAAGTGATCCTCCCGCCTTGGCCTCCCAAAGTGCTGGGTTACAGGCGTGAGTCACCACACCTGGCCAAGATTTTATTACTTTTGACATTTATTACTATTGATGTAAAATATGCCCCAGAAATGTTGTATAAAATTGCATCTTATAAAAGAGAATTCAGAGAACATTTGCTCAGGCAAATTTCTCTCCAAAAAGGTCCTATTACTTTAAAGTCTCTGAAAGTTTTTGTTTAGAATTAAGAATTAGATTTTGGTTTCCTGAAACTGTAAAAAAACATTTATCATAATACCCAGTGCTAGTGTGGATGCAGGGAAAGATACAATTTAAACTGATGCAGTAATCCCTCCAGAGAGCAATGTGACAATATGACTCAAAACCCCTGATGTTGCTGATGTCCTCTGATTCACTAATACTAATTTTAGGAATATAGTGTAATGGAATAATTGGTTTCACAGTTTCTTCATTGTAGCTCTATTTGTTACAGCAAAAATTGGAAATAGTTCTCTAAAGTGAGGGGTTGGTCAAATAATTATACTATGTTTATAAGATGAAATTCATTTTCTCAACAAATATTTAAGTGCATAATAAAATTTTCAGAATGTATTATAAGTTTTTTAAATGACATAAAATGGTATATATAGTATGGTTTTCACTTTTAAGAAAATCAAGAAATCATATATTGAGAAGTTAGGGAAGAAACATACCTCACACTGAGTGAGGAAGTCAGCGGGCCCTGCAGGCTGGCATGTGCTGGCCTGAGATGGGTCAAATAAATGCTAAGATGAAGCAGGGAATCCTGGAGCAGAGACAAGGTGTCATCTGTCATCCCTTCTTTGCCCTCCTATCTTGCCCTGGAGACTGGCCACTCTAGAAGAAACTGCCCATACTGCTTGTCGACTAGGATGATGGGTGTGATGGTGGAGGACACAGAAATGGGGAGCAGTAAAAGTGCAGGAAGAACAGATTCCAGAAGGAAGCAAGGGAATAAATCAGCTCTTTGTTCTTGACTACAACTTCATGCAAATGCGATTGGAGGAAGCCTTAGTAAGTCACATCTCTCTTCTGTATTGAATTCTCAGGCTAACACTAGCTCGAAATGAGGACAACCCTGCCTTGGAGTCCAAGTGAGTCAGGGTCCCTTAGGGCCTTTTCTAGCTGTAGATACTGTTATCTTCCCTAAGGCTTTGGGCCCAAAGTATGAATCCTTATTAGGTAACATGTATGTGGTATGATCATCTGTTCAATTAGGTATTTGGATCAGTAAACTTTCTGGCTACCATTACTGGTCCCCTGCAATGTACTAAACCAGGGATAGACAAACTTTTTCTGTAAAAGGACCAGAGAGTTTTAGGGTTTGTGGGTCATCCAGTCTGTCACAACTACTCAGTGTCACTGTTCTCTCTTCCTTGGGGAAGAAATTATAGCACAAGCTTATCATCCTCTTTCATTAATTTCTATTTCTATTGGTTTGTTTTAAAGTTTTGTCTATATTGATTCCTCATCTCCAAGAATTATATCTAAAGTCCCTATTGTTTACCCCTAGAAATTCGAATCTGGAGGCAACACGTTATTTGTTGTCTCTTCATTTTCTTTCTTTATATAATTGTTCTATTTTGTTTTCAGCGTAAGTGAAAATGGATCAACTCTCTAGAAGCATAAATGTAGACTTGCAGGCATACTCAGAACCATCGGAAAATAATCTCCGTTTTGAACGGAGAGGAGCATGTGATGCATTTCATAGCTCTTTTGTGACAAATCCCTGCTTTTATAGTGAAGTTTCTGATATTTTAGGATTTTTTCTGATATTTTAGGAAGTTTTTTTCCCCAGGTTTCTAAATTTCTTTCTCATGTCTATTTTATTCCCTCGGGTAATTCTTTCACCATCTTGTCAGTCTGTTAAGCCCAATTGACTGCTTCGTGTCCTTCTAATAAAGAGGATGGAGGAGACAATTGTGCGAAAGCTCCTGAAAACATGAATTTTGAAAAGTAAGGGTGAGAACTATTTCAGCGTGCAGGTGACTGGTGGAGAGGCAGTCTGCCTGACTTCTGTCCCTCTGTCCCTGGTCTTATAGAATGCAGTGGACTTAAGGAATTATTAGATCTTAGCCTGCTTTTCTGGCAGCTCACCTATTGCTATTTTAATCATCTGCAGCACCACCGTGGACTATGAAGTAAACAAAAGAAAAATATCGTGAGCACCGGAAAAATGCATATCTCAGGGTCTATGCCCTCTAATATTAGACTGAACCATATGAAACTGCCATGTTTGACCTATAAAAATGACAATTTTATATATTTCAACCCAATATACGAAAGAGGCACAAAAGCTACATATAGGCCAGAACCTACTGTTATCAGAGTCATTCATCAGAACATTATCTGGTTTAACCTGGCAATCTCGGTTCTTCCTCTAATATAGCAGAGAGCACATTGCAGATAATAAGGATTTGGAAGTTGAAACAGAATACCAGTAAAAAGCAATGAGGGGAGTCAGAAGGGCAAGGGCAGCCAGGATAGAAAAGAGTCAGCTAAAACCATCAATTTATTGGCTAGCAGTGCTCCTGGCTCCAGGAGTATCATTCTATTATGTGCAATTCTATAATTATTGCTGCATATAAGCATAGCCTGAGCCATCAAAGCCTTTGGAAGATTTCTCTGAAAAAATTGCTATTTAAAAAAATGAGCATTTAAAAGGGCATGTGTTGCTTCTATCCACAGGATAGTAGAAAGTATAAGTTAGGAAAATAAAACACTTACCTTGTTCTCCACCTGAACACTGTCACCTTCCCCGAGCACTGCTGTGTGATGAGGTTCTATTTTCTGTTGTGCATCGTCAGGCCCTACAAAAACGATGGCCCACTAACTTAGAACCCATTATAGTATATTTATGATATGGTTACATATTTGGTTAACTATGTAGCACTGTAATATTAATTTCAATTTCAAAAATAACAGAAAGGAATTTCCTTAAATCGCTTGGTTGATTATATTTGCTATTATTAAAGTCTGAAACTGGTTAGTTTTCAATTTTGAAAAGAACAGGGAAGTGAATTCTGCATCATGACTTCATTTACTTTTAATGTCATGCTCAAATAGTTCAGTTGATAAGCAAAGTCTTTGGCATTATGTGCACATAAGAGTGTTTCCTTTGGTAAATTATAAACCTTATAATAAATGAGCACACTTAAAAAATTATCAAATGTCATTAATTCATTTCAACAAGTATTAATCGAGCACCTACAATTGCCTAGTGCTATTAGGGAAATACAAAGATGCGCAAAGCAGATTCCTTGCACACAAATAATTCAAAATCTCACTGGGGCAAACTACATATATACAAACAAAATAATCAGAGAATAATTTAATTGAAAAATAAGTAAGTTGGATAGCTATTAAATAGCTATTGAACTGTGAACAAGACCCTGTTCTAAATGTTGCAGGGGTCTTCAGGATAGATAAGTTTCCATCCCTTCTAAACTGAGGCTCACAGATAAAGCAATACAAATGAAATTGTCTCATAAGGACAACAATAAATTAATAAGCAAACTTCAATAAGAGAACAGGGTTGGTGGGGGCTCATTCAGGTCTAGGGGCCCCAGGAATTTGCTGTGGAGGAGATAAGATTTGAACAGAGCTCTGCAGGATTAAAGGCAAATCTGGGAAGAAATGCCTTCTAGACAAGAAGACACACAGATCGTGCAAGGGTAATGTGTGGGCGTTTCTGGGGAAACAGTGAACCTTCGTGGAATGTTCTCCTGGGATCAAGGAACACCTTGAGAGCCATGGTTATTCATATAAACTTGAAAGCCCTTGAGGAGGATGTGTGTGTGTGTGTCTATGAAAAGGTCAGATATGTATCTTGAAGAAATAATTCTAGAAGAGGATATAATGAATTGGAGGGAGGGGCAAGACTGAAGTTAGGATGACCTGTTAGGAGTTTGATGTAATAGTCTAAGTGAAGATGAATTACAGTCTGAACTGGGAGAGTCGAAACAGAAAGAGAGGGATTTGAGAGGTGGAACTGAGAAAGAATCTAAAGGATCTGGCAACAGTGGGAGAGAGAGGAGTCTAACATGATTCTCACTAGGTGCAGAAGAAGATTCTCAGTGGTTCTCCAAGAATGGAGAGGCCTAAGTGGGCCAGAACAGCCAAAGAAGGCTGTAAAGAGCGCACGACATTTGGGCTGGTCTTTCAATTGGGTAAAAAATCACACATGTGTTCGGAGAACAGACAGAAAATTCCAAATTAGGTGAGCAACTCATAAAGATGTCTAGGGGGATACACCTGTGTGCCATTTTGGGCTCTAAATAAGGGTATTCACCTGACATGTTGGAGCTAACAGTGAATAATCAACAACGAAGTGCTTATTTAAATGAAAACAATAGTTCAAGCAATTATTATGTAAATAGAAACATAATTCATGAATTTCGGGCACAGTCGTTGGAGCCCAAGCATAGTTATATTTTCTAGAGAAGTCCTTCTCACCGCCATTTTCGGAGATAACCAATATGACACAGCAGGGTTCATTCTGATGCTTGCAAACAAGAAATATAATAGGATTCTGACAGAGCAGGAGTTCTTAACGTGGTGTCAATATGCTCCCAAGAGGTCTGTGGATAGAATCCAGGGCATGGGTGGACTTGGATGAGAGATAAATTACATGTTTATTTTCACTACCACCTAGTTGAAATGTAGCTTTTCCTTCAATCATGAAGGTATCCAACAAACTACAGTAGTATTAACTGGACCAATGGCTTTGTGTTTGGTAGAAATCATAGATATTTTCATATCATATTACAGTCTTACAGCTATCTCAAAATTTAGTTTATGTTAATTATTACTTAGAATTTAGAATAGGCCTGTTGCCAGATCACGTTATTTCAAATGTCATTAGGGAAGCACACATACAGCTATAGCATAAACTTGTTCTTTTTAACATGTTAATAACGTCACTGAATTTAAAAACATTATTTGTGGGGGGAGAGGGCTTGGCAGATGTCAGAAAGGTCCATGGCACAAAAAAGATTAAGAACTTCTGTCCCAGAGGCAGTAATGTGCTGCTTAATGATTGCAAACTGGCTTTCAGGGATGAGGAGGGAAAAAAAAAACAGATTTTTAGTGTGTGCCAATTTCCATGGTGTAAATACTCCCACTGTGGCCAATTTCAAGCTACAAGAGCCATCCCCAGCAGAATACTAAAGGTTTCTCCTCCATCAACGATTTAGGTCAACAAATGTCATGGAAGTGAATGATAGAACTCCACTGATTTCCCACTTACGCAGGCAATAAAAGAGAGGTCTGAGAGTTAAAGAAGAATCTCATTTAGAGTTGGGTAATATTTTAAACTGTGATATGGAGGAGCATTTTATTAAGTGTGCCTTACTGTGATCCCCTGGGAGCAATGAGCCATGTCTTTATCTTCAACTAATTCATGTATGACATCCATGACCCACGTAGTCCACTCCTGGCACCTAATTTTGTCATGGAGGATGTTTCATGATACATAGACCAAAACAGTTTATAAACCCCCTTTACTGTGTTTTAATGGAGTGAGCTGACGAGAGACAGCACTCAAAAATAATGCTGAATTGGTATTAATATTTCTCTGTAGCCCCTATCAGGGGAGCTTGCTTGACTGTGCTATCTGTGAGGAAATCTTAATATAGAAACAAAGAGTTCAGCTTGTCCAAAGTGCCCTACTTATGACTTTACGTGGAATGCAATTTCGGCCTGTTCTCTTTGCAATACAGTGTTGATACTGAAGAGGCCATCTGAAATGCTCCACCCTAAGGTAAATCTTTCTTGCAGACACTGGAGTCAGGGTTCCAGGTTAAAAATAATTGTAAGTGTACCTTTAGCTTCTGTGTCATTATATGAAATGTTTAAAACAGGGTCACAGAGAGCAAAGACTGATTCTATCTTTATTTCCAGGTCATTTCTATGATATTTCGCCCATCTGGTTATCTCCTAAACCTAAAATAGATCTCAAAGATGACTACTTTCAATTATAAGTAGAGCCAAATCAGATAATAAATAGTTTCCATAGGGAATCTTTGCCAAGAATGTTAAATCTAATAGTGCAGTTAAGGAAAATTTAACTGAAAACAATTTAATTGCAATTTTTTTTTTGCCTAAACAGTCATAAAAGGGCAAAATGCTTTAAAACTTAAAGTTAGTGCTGCATCTTTAGTGTGTGATGAATTGCTGTACAACTTTTCTGTTCAACCATCTTTCCTTTTTCCTTTTCTTCTCTTTATAAGAACTGCTGTCCCATTTACTCTGTTCCACACACTCTGGTACTTCTATCATAGATCTTGAAATCATGGATTTTATATGTATAGTTGAAGCCTTCTTACCTGATGCAATTGAGATTGTAAATTGAAAAAGACAGTCAAACCGCCTCAAGCATTTTATTTTAAATTAAAGCATAAATGTGCATTCATTTGTAAATTTTTAAAAATACAGTTAAGGTGAGTCTGCTGATTGGACTGAACCACTGTCTTTCTTTTTAAAGCATCCCCATAATGCACCACCTCAATTCTTCTAGATTATTACAGCTCCCCCTAATCATTTACTCTTATCTCTCCCATACTAATTCAAAGGCATTTTCCTTAGCAATTCACTTTTACAAAGCATTTGACTTAGTTGTTCTAGAAATACCAACTCTCTTTTCACACCTATTTTATTAATTTACATATTGTTTAATTAAATTACATTCTTGCAATTATTGGTGCAACTAGCATAAAGAGATTGAGAACAAACACAGTTGCTTTTAAGTCCACTACACGTCTGCCGGTGGGAGCAGCAATGGGCAGGTAGACTAGGGAGCAAATGATCATTGAAACATTTTACTGCCTTCCTAAGTCAGTTCATTTCAATAACCACAGATAAATGTTTTTAGATTTCAGATTTCTAAATACAATTTCTAAGCACCAACAGTATACTTGATATTGATCCTTCTAGGGGACTGGCAGTTCAAGCTGATAAACTGTACCAAGCTTCAAGGATACAGGACATAAACTCTTTTATCCTTTTGATCTCTGCATTAACGTGTACAGTAATTTTCACCACAGCTGCAGGGAAGAGATTCAGTATTAGTATCTGCAGCATCCATTGGGTTTATGACCATGTAGTTTTTATTTTTCTTTTGATTTATCTTTTTATCATATGCTGCACAAATTTCCAGGTGAGGGCCAGTCAAAAGACTTTTTGCCTCACTAAAAAATTGTTGTCAAAGGTCTCTCTTTTTCTGCTGCACAATTTTTAAAGCTACTATTTGACAGTCACCTTAGAAGGCTCTTCATTGTTGAAAAAAGTAAATGTATAAAAAATTAACAAGATTCCTGAAGAGCATAAAATGAATACTTTCACATGAATGGAAAGTGAATACTTTCTTTGAATAAGAAAGTGCTAACTCTACTTGTCTTATTTTAGCTCTGTTAACTCTTTCTTTTCTTCAAGGCGTCATTAGAGGACAATTACATGGCTTCGCCATACTTACTTTGAACTTTAAAATGTCTAACTTTGACAACTAGTTAGATGTCCAGCATTTCCTAATATTGAAAACTCCAACTGTTTGTAGTCAAACCAAATTTACCAATGTCCATCTTTTAAGCACTTCTTGTATCAATTAATATTTTTTTAATGTCAGAATATTGGGGGGTACAAACATTTTGGTATCCCAAGAATGGAAAAACATGCACCACATGTACTCACCATCAAATTGGTACTAACTGATCAACACTAAGGTGCTCACGTGGTAGTAATATTCATTGGGTGCTGCTCAGGTGGGGAGTGGGGGGTAAACTCAATTAACATTTTTAATAGTCCTCCTCAATTTCCACTTTATGCAGTCTCCCCAGATTACTTCTTCAACCCAAATTGCAGCTTATGTATTCGAGTCTCATACACTAAGTATATATAACATCCACTTCAACTGAATGGAGGTGTTTGACATCTCGAAAAAGACAATTCCTTGCTTATCATTTCCTGCCGTGAGTGGTTGGCTGGTGCCATCTTAATTTTATAAGCAAGATCAAATTGAGGCAGTAAAGTCAAAGCATTTTCTGGATTCTCTCTATAGATTTTCTAAGTTAGTACATATTAAATAGCTATTTCTGTTTTGTCATTTCTTTTTCTCTGGTGATTTGTTCTTGCCCTTTTCTTTTGCTCATTTACACCTCTATTAGGGGGTGGAGAGGAGCAAGGGAAGGAGATAAAACTCCAATGAGGTCATTTCCCCAGACACTCACTGGTTAAAGCAGAGTCCCAAGAGGCCAGTTTTGTGAGCTGGATTCTCTCCGTGGTCCAGTTTAGTCTGGACCGATGCAACTTTGCTCCAAGGCTATAGACCACAATGCTATCTCCTGCCACATGGACCAGGCCAGTGAGTAGAGATGACTCAGGAAAATCCTGTCTCACCTCTAGAAAAACAAGTGGATGTGTGAGTCACTCTTACCCTGAGAATTGCAGAGCTTTTCACTCGTTAACTTCTTGGACTAAAAATCTGTCAGGACACAAGGCTGTAACTGCTGCTTCAAACAGGTTTTGAAGATTACATGTTATGTTTTCTTCTCTTCATCCTCTACAATGTCATTCAAAGTAAAATCAACTGTGAGCTTTTGTAGAGTCCACAGGCTAAGAAAGGTTTTTACTTTCTTAAATGGTTGAAAAAAATTAAAAATAGTATTTCATGACATATGAAAACTACATGAAATTCACATTTGAGTGAATTCAGTGGCCATAAATAAGGTTTTATTGGAACAGCCACCCCATTTGTTTATGTATTGTCTATGGCAGCTTTTGTGCTACACTGGCAGGGCCAAGCAATTGCAACTGAGACTATGTGGCCTGCAAAGATGGAAATATTGGCTGTCTGGCTCTTTCCAGAAAGTTCGCTCCCCCCTGCTATTTCTCATTCTGCACAAACACTTCTGCTATCCTTACCACCTCAAAATTCATGTGCTTTCTTTATTACTTTCCATTTGTGCAGATTATTTTGTTGCTCTTGAAATCATAAATCAGGTGCATTACCACCATAAACATGTTTTTTCTCTCTATTTTTACAAAGTACTACGTGATTCTCAGCGTTTTCAGAAGATTATAAAACAAACGATACATCTCTTCCAGATGGTTAATATAGTTTAATATGTGTGCACATGGACTTATGACACTACTACTAGATTTTTTTCATACTTTCTCAAGTGCTAAAATTAAATGAATTTTGCCTCTGACCCATAAGTGAGATGCTATTCAGTGAAACAGAAACTAAAACCATTTATACTGTATCAGGAATAAATTCAAAATACATGAGTTTGTATTACCATTATTTTCCAAAAGAATAATTTCAGGCAATTGAACACCCTTTTTGGAGAATATAAGGAATGGTTTAAACAGCTCTGGGTGTGGCCTTCTAGCCCTGAACAGATGCTATCAGCAAGCCAGCTTTCTGGACCTGGGAGTGTACTGCTCAAGGAGGTGGCCATGTTAGGGCCCCAGGAAGTTCAATGCTGGCACCACTGCAGGAGGAAGTGGGGAGACTCCAACCCCAGAGGGCTCAGGAATGGCACTTCTTGGCCTGCACCCCCTCATCCCACCATGTCCACCCCCATCCACACCACCCATGGTTGTTGGTGGCAATAAGCAGGGGGATGGGAGTCTGGTTGTCTTTGGATTTTCCCAGAAGCACAGGTGGAGACATATTCTGACACAAGGAGTGTATTTGGGAGGCGATCCCAGGAAACAACACTCTAGAAGTCAGAAGAGTTAGACAGAAAAGGGAAGACAGACATTGAAGGGCGAGTCACTGAGCACACTCCCATGGTGGGTGGCTTGAGCATCATTCTACTGGGAAACTCTAGGAAAAGGCCTCTTGAACAGGCCCCAGAGTTACCCCACCTGAGGGGCCAGGAATGTTATTTCTCCAGTGCTTTCATCTTGCCCTGACTGGTTTCAAAGAAAGCCTTTAGGCAAAGCAGTGCAGATACTGGCAGTTAGAAGTTGGTCAGTGGGCACTAAAGAGGTCAGGCCCCAGGGTGTGGGTGGGGTACCAACAGCATCCGGCTGCAGCTGTTTTCCTGCCAGCCCCACAGAGTCCCTCTTCCTGGAACCCAGGCTGCTTTTAGGAGGATGGGAAGGGTAGGAGCAGACGCAGACAGGAGCCAGCCTGTTCTGCAAGGCCTTCTCTCCCACTCCTCTGTCCCTTGGCTCTCTAAGGGATGGAGACTCAAAAAGACAAGTTAGATGGTGCAGTCCCTGCGTTGTCACTGGACAATATGGGACACACGATTGAAGAGTCCTTGGTTCTGGTCCCAGGTCTACCAAGGCAGAACACCCCTGGCAAGGCAAACAGCTTTCTCTAGATGTCATATTCCTCATTCATAAAATGAGAGTTGGTTAGGTCTCAAACATTTTTTCTGGATTTTTGTTGACTAGCCTCAACAAGCAACACATATATAGCCCCTCCGTATAGGAAAAAGTCAACTTTGAGATTTCTCAGAGGCAACTGGCACTGCAAACTCCCCTTCCACCTCCACCTCCCAGGAGACAGATTCCTATTCCCCTTAGAGCCCACCGTAGCTCCATCCCTTCGTCAGTATGGAGGCTGCCAACATCCTAACAAGCTGTCAATACACATAATTGTGCCTGGACCTTTTGTCTGGGCACAGGCCACAATGAAATGGCTGTGTATGGACTGGGGTTCATACTCTCCTGCCTCACTGAACATTCTGTAAGCTGAGAGGCACCCCGCCCTGGGCCTACCTGTGCTGGGATATAGAGAGAGCTGGAGTGGGAGGGAAGGAGGCATAGTATTCAATTACCTGAAGTGGTTTCATCCTACCTTTTCTCCCTTGAGTAGTTGAAATTAAACTGCAATTGAACCCAAAGCGACATACCCACAACTTACCAATATAAACATCTCCCGATATGGTATAAATGAAGCTTGTCCACCCTGGAAAGTTAAGCCAGCAACATTAAAATGTTAGTGTTCATGATGCCAAAAGGAACATATATATTTTTCCTTTTCTTTTACATATATATTTTAAGATTTAAGTTCTGTGAGCTGTTTAAAATACACACTCACACACTCACATATATTCTCTCTCATACACACAGAAACACACTCCTAAACCTAAATGACTTGGTCCCAAATGTTTAAGAACCACCCCAAAGTAGACAGTGTACAATTCACTTGGCTGTATATCTATATGCCAAAAGTTGTGTTAACAAACAAACTGTGCCTTCCAATTCTAACATCATGCTATTAACTGCAACACTTCAGTCTGGCTTTATCTTTAGTTTGTTGTGCCTCCAGGTTGTTTGAAGTGTGAACATGATACTAGAAATATGCTTTTTTTTGTACTTAGTTGCATTCTAGTTTCCAGTGAACTCATTCCTTTTTATCTATCCTAAAATAGAATATACATCAGTTCCAGGGATGCAGGTATGCATAATCTTTGGGGTATAAATGGGCTTCAGATGGCCTGTGAACTCCCTGGAATTGCTCACACGACTTTTCAAGTCTGTACACTTTTCTGGGAAGAGGACATATAGAATTCACCAGATTCCTTCCAAGACCTGTGGGGTCAAGAGCTCAGAACCCCTGACTACCTGCCATTTGCAGTCTCAGCACCAGCACTTGATTTTCATGGATGCTTAATGCAGGGCACCCATGGCTCAGAAAAGATGCTGTGTTTCCATTGAGAGACATGAATCTACAGATGGCATGCTCAAAATGGAATTAGGATATCCCTCCATGTGCCTTCAGTGGAAAAGGAGATCTGGAAAGGAAACACAGGGCAGAGTTCAAGACTGGAAGGACAGGGCCCACACTGGAGTCTGTGTAGGAGTCAACTTGATGACAGAGTGAATGAAGGCAGGCACAGAAGAGTAAGGAGGACAAAATATACCTCTAAGGACATGACTGTGATAGTGCATGGGCTGGAACACCCAATCGGGCACAAAAGAAAAGCTCTAACTGATAAAACTTAACATAAATCGAGTCTTGTTAAGAAAGTCTTATGGACAGCAAAACAAACACACTTAGGTGGATGCCAGAGGATATATTTTCATCCTCCTATTTCAGTTTTTCCTCTCTGAGATTTTGCTAGCATGAGTTTAAGCCATCTAAAAGCAATGCTATTTATTCATAGCTCACACATTCTTCTTCTTCCTTGTTCACCCACTTGCTTAGTCTTCCAAGACTGGTCTACTGCCATTTATTGAACATCTACTATGAGCATGCATTGTGGGTGGAGATACAAAGATGAATAAGGCACAGCCAGGGTGTTCAAGTCGTGCGCCTTTGGGAAGGGAGGTTCGTGGTAGAAGCTGAAAACACATGGCAACAATTTACAGCCCAGTTCAAGTCTTGCATGGATGGGCTGGCTCTGCTGGAGCACTTCTTTCTCTGTTATCTAATGAATGCTGAGTTTTCCTATTCCTATTTAGCTTGATTTATAATCATACTCTACAACAAAGTCCCTTTCTTCTCTGCTTTTTCAAAAACTTTGTCATTGAAAATTGTTTAAATTTCTTTTTTTTATTATTTCAGGAAATTATGGGGAAAATTTTGGTTATATGTTATGATTTTGCCACATTACAACCATGATTTGAGATGGGCCCTTTCCCCCCTACAATGCTCACCGCATCCATTAGTTGTGAGTTTACCCACTCCCAAACCCCCTACTCCCAAAGAATATTACTATCATGTGAGCACTTTAGCGTTGATCATTCAGTGCCAGTTTGATGGTGAGTACATGGGGTGCCTATTCTTCTATTCTTGTGATACCGCACTTCAGAGGATGGGCTCAAGCTCTATCCAGGAAAATATAAGAGGTGCTAGATCACTGTAATTTTTTATAATTGAGTAGTATTCCATTGTGTATATATACCATATTTTATTAATTCACTCATGGATTGACAGGCACTTGGGTTGTTTCCACATCCTTTCTTTTCCAAAGCACAAATAGCTTTATTTTTCTGATTTAAAAAAAGTAACACATAAATTTAAAAACATTTTAAAAGTGTGAAGGTGTGGAACATCTACACTGAAAATCTTTCTGCAAACATCATACCTACCTCGACATAAACATTGCTAGAAATTTGGTATTTGTGCTTTCAGGTTTTTTTTCTTTTATGCACTATACATTATTTCCTTAAAAACTGGAACAAATTCAATGTTCTACTTTGGACAACTTTCTATGTCAAAACATAGAGAAGTAACTCATCCTTGGGAAAAACTGCATAGCATTCCATTGTAAGGGTGTGTCATAATTTATATAACTAATCCCTTCTTCATGGTTTAAAGGTATTAAAAAATTGTTTCCACATTTGACAAAACCTTACATCTCTCAATTGCTCAACTAAGTTTTTATTTCGGATCATTTGATTGTTCTAATCTCATTTCTTCTCCACCTCCTCTGCTTCCTACTTACCCTCCAAGTAGAAATCTAGTCTACACATAACTGTCTAGGTCTGTTTTCTTTCCTTTTTTATCTTTTTACATGATTCAGAGGGACCAGACATTTGCTGAAAGGAAAGACCAAGTCAATTTATTAAGTGCATTCACCTATTTTTACTCCTTGTAAAAGTTTCCTATTAGGATACAGAGTCCATCTTTGCCAGTAATAACACAATTCATCTTGCTGGTTGGAAAGCATAGTGTTCGAGAGAATGCAACAGGAAAAGGGGAAATTTACTTTTCTTCTTTTTAGCATGATATCTATCTGCCCTTGTTTCTATTAAACTTTGTTTAATTTCCATTGAGTATTGTTTCTTAAGGCTACTGCAAAAGAAAACAAAAGCCAAACTATGTGAATACATACTATAAGTTTAACAACTGCCACAATTTATTAGAATTCCTTCCTGCGAAGAGCAGGATTGCATCAGCCAAGAGCTCTCTTAGGAGAGTTCCAGGTGCTTCTTATCTTTCTTTCTTCCTTCACCCACCTCTCCTCCCACTTTTATGTCCTACACCAGGAATTGATGCCATCCCCAAATTTTTATTGCTGTCAGAGGTCACAGTCCCTATAATTTCCTTTCTCCTACAAATACAGTCTCCAAGCTACTGTCTCTTTGCAGCTGGGAAGCTCTTCCCTTCCCTTGGGCAATGACAAATAAAATGCGTTGGGAGGTCACATTTTCCTTCAGGTCCCTTAGGATGGTTAAGTCAGCAACACATTTAAGACAAACCTCCTTTAGCCAAACAGAAAAAAAGTAAAATTTTTCTTTTAAATATGTAAATTATTTTCTCTGGCATTTGCTCTCACTTCCAAGGAGGCTCCTAATTCTTGCAAATGTCCCTAGTGAGAGCTTTTCTTGGCCTACATTTCTTGCCTTAACCCAGCTCATTTTCCTCTGGCCTCAGTCTTAGAGTTCATTATTCCAATGAACTTACAACTATTAATATCCCCATACATGTATGTGCAAAGAAAGTAGAAGTACATGGCCTGGTGACACACCAAGTCCATAACAGACATCAGCTCTGAGGAAGGAAGGAGAGAATGCACCTTTCCCCAAACTCTGGGTCACGCTGGTAGCCGGACCCCAAAGAAGCCTTGGTTCCTAAGGGCCTCCACCCCGTCTCCCTGGAAGCCCCTGGAAGTTCAACTTTGGCAGGCAACTCCCTCACCATGGACTTCACGCCTGGCCTCCGGGGAAAGGAGGCAGACCTGCTTGGTTCTCCCCTCCCCCTCCTCATTACACCAAATTATTTTTTAACTTTTACTTTAAAATAATTTCAGATATACAGAAAAGTTGCAAAAATACCACAGAGAATTCTCGTATACCATTCACCCAGATTTCCCAAAAGCTAACACGCTACCACATATGCTTTATCATTCTTCTTGCTATAAATATATGTCATTCTTTTTTCGGAAATATTTGAGAATAACCTGAGACATGACGCCCCTTTACCTTGAAATAATTTTCAGTTTGTATTTCCTAAAAACGAGGATATTTTCCTACCAAACCATGGTGCACTTATAAAAATTACGAAACTAACATCAACACAACACAGTTATCTATGTACAGATATTCAAATTATGTCAATTGTCTGAGTAATGCCTTTTATGGAAAAAGGAAAAACAAATTTCTAGGCCAGGGTCCAATGTAGGATCACACGCTGCACTTAGCTGTCATGTCTAATCTTCTTTCATCTGAAACACTTCCTCAGTCTTTCTTTCATTAAAAGCACTGACCGGTTATTTTATAGAATGCCCCTCAGTTTGGGTTTATTTGATGTTTCCTCATCATTAGACCAAAGTGTTTGCTAATTTCTTTTCCTCTCAGATTTACAGAAGAATTTTCATTTATTTTCAACACTTTAATTTTTTAATTCAGATAAGCAGAAAGGATGAAATAATGAACATATATGTTTGCCATATTTATTTCATATCTTTCTTTTCTTTTAAGATAAAACCATACATATGAAAAAAAAATGTCCCCTAACTGGTTGCCTCTAATCCATTTTCTACACACAGTGAATTGGACCTTTCTAGAAGCCCCACTTATAATCCCTCAATGCCCTCCTGTTCCCCCAGGACAAGCCCAGACTCCTATCCCTGGCAGACAGACTCCTCTCAGTCGGGTCCTACACGTCTCCACTGTCATTGCCCCTCTGCCTGTCCTGCCTCCGTATTTAATTCCAACTCAGAAAATCTCTCTTGGGGAGTAGAAGAAAGACAGGGAAGCGGCAAACCTTAAAGGGGCTTTGTGGAGGCATGGAAAACAAACTAAGTAACTACAAAACAATAACAAAAACAAACACACTATCACAGGCAGAAAGTTCAGGTTTAAAAATCAGCGCATCACCCTTGGGGAGATCCAGGAGTAGACTCTCAACCTTTTCAAGCCTGTTTGCTGGTTTGTAAAATAAGGAAAGAACAGGTTCAGCACAGGGCTGCTGTAATGACCAAGTGGCACTGTATGTCTGTATAAACATATATAAATGTCCATATTCATCTAAACATGTGTGTTTTATACGTATTTAATCTTCTCTACCCAATGCCTGGCACTTAGGAGGTGTATAACAAATAGTAGTTCCCTTTCCTGCCCCTTTCTTCTCTTCCCACTTTCCTCCAAATGTATGCAGGTCACGAGGTTACATGCTTCTGATGAGACTATGACCCAGGCCAGAGAAGAGTCATTGCCATGGAGATGGCCCCATGGTCCCCACCGCACCGCCCTAGACACCAAGCTAACCAGTCTCCTCTTGGACTGCACAATACACTGAGCAAAGCTTGGCAGGATCACTGTTTCCCAAAATGTCCTCATCAAGAACCTCATGGCACTTAGGATGCTGTTTGTGTCCTACCGAACACTGCAGTCTAGAATTGGTGACGTAAGGTGAGTTTTCTGATCACATAGCAACTCATAGCTCACTATTAGATAGACCTACAAGCTTGCCAAGAATTGGCATTTAACCCCCATCTTATAACTAACCATAAAAAGCATGAGAAAGAGAGGGGTTGACTTTGTAGCTCTGGAGTCTGCGAAAGAGGTTGTTACATGAACTTGCGGGAATTGCATCCAAGAAAACAAGACAATGCCCATTTTACCAAATTTGATTTATTTTATCAATAATAAAATGCTCAACTATATTGCACAGAATGGTACAAACATGAAGACACTTGAAACAATTGGTTTTCGAGAATAAAATATACTCAGAATGCACTTCATACATTATGGAGCAATCATACTATAGTTTGTGTTTTTAAGCCATGGGCATAAGACATTAAGAGCTGTCTCTCAAGATCCCGGACTTTAAACAAGAATAATTACAACCTATAGGATAACCCTCCCTTATGGTTTGGCCCACATTCATAATATTGAACATTCATTACATCAGAAGCTATCAGAAAAACTAAGAAATAAACGAAATTTAACATTCTGAATAAGAAATATATTAGCAACATATGCTCTTTGGAATGTAAACTCTCAGAATACAGCCTTCTGTGTGCCCAGCACTGAAGTTTTCCCACTGATAAGATATTTAATATGATAATATTTAACTAAAGTAATCCATGGTACTATTATTTCTTGGTTTTATCTGAACAGAACTTGTCTCCTCTTCAAACATAAATATTCACAGCTAGTTTTTAATTGCTCAGAAAAATTCAGAAAATAATTCAGATATGTAGAAATAATAAATTATATTTAGAGCTATAAAATAGAAGCTATTTTAGGCATTTGAACTTAAATTGAAGCCAAGTTTATAGACTGTTAAGATCTAAAATATACAGACTTTTAAGGGTTAAGTAAAGGTTCAAAAAACAATAGAAACCTGAATACTAGCAGGGCAAGTCATAAATACCCTTAAGATTATTTAAGGACATATTTAGATACTTGACTGCTTTTATGAGAAAAATATGTTTAAATAGCACCTACGAAATACGAAAAAAACCCACCCCTATCAAAATTGAAATGTGTTTAAATTCTTAAAACAGTTTCTTAATTTACATTGATCATCAA
The DNA here is from genome assembly GCA_963575035.1 of Avahi laniger. Taxonomy (NCBI): domain Eukaryota; kingdom Metazoa; phylum Chordata; class Mammalia; order Primates; family Indriidae; genus Avahi; species Avahi laniger. Next base: position 55,621 of record CAUYSK010052762.1, read on the forward strand.
TTTAATCTGTTCTCTCCTAAAGATGACATATAAGAAAAATACAACAAAATTTTCAAACTGGTGAGATTATTAATTCAAAAATTTTTAAGAATAGTCATTTTTTTAACCTATCTGCAAAATCTTGGATTTATTTACCAATATGCCCAAGGCACTACTAATAGGGTATTGGTCACTAAAGGCTCACTAATTTGTTTGGTTCAGGACAGGATGGCAGTTAAGAGTCCTAGTGAAAGTCAGACTTTGTGGGTTGGAATCTCCAATACTCACTAGCTAATTGATCTTGAGTAAGTTACTTAACCTTTTCGTACCTCAGTTTCTTCATTTGAAAAATGAGATGATCACAGTGCTTACCTCATGGGGATATGAGGATTGCAGGTGTTAATATGAGGAAAATTCTTAGAGCAGTTTCTAGCAAACAGGAGGCATTTAATTTTGTGATGATTATTATTAATATAGGATGATTCAGTGAATTGAACTCCGAAAATGTTTATGACATCCTCATCATGGGTTTTTGCCATTTTTCCTCTTTCTCAAAACCATATTTTAAAAAAATGCAATGGTACCTCACCACACATGAAAACCACTTTCATCAAAGGATACAAAATTTTAGTTAGATAGTAGGAATAAGTTCAAGAACTCTATTGTGCAACATGGTGACTATAGTTAATAACAATGTATTATATTCTTGAAAAATGCTAAGAGAGTGGATAAGTGTTCGCATCACAAAAATGACAACTATGTGAGGTAATGCCTATGTTAATTAGCTAGATGTAGTCATTGTACAATATATATATACTTCAAAACATATTGTATACTATACATATAATTTTATCTGTCAATTGAAAAAAATAATAATAAGAGAAAACCAATTCCAGGTGGAATAAATATACCAATATGAAAGGCAAAACAACAAAGCATCTATAATAGAACATTTTTATGATCTTGGGTTAGGGAAAGATTATTAAAGAAGCCACAGAAAGCAATAATCATTAAGGAACAAACTGATACATGTAAGGAATTTTTATTAAAATATAGTATAGAAGAGTAGAAAACAAAGCAAAAGGGAAAAGATATTTGCAACACAAATAACTGACAATGACTAGTATTCAGAATATGTAAAAAGTTCTTATAAATCAATATGAAAAAGACAGCCCATCCAAAGGAAAATGATATGAAACTTGTTGCTGGATAATTTTGTATTTCAGGTTCTGGTTCAAGTTAATCACTGCTCTGAAGACTTACTGATTTACATTCATAACTGTTATGTGTATATTCTAAGTGTGAAGGGAACTGTGATTGAATATTCTAATGTAATACTGGTAAGTAGAGAGCTCTGCCAAAAACTATCCATGCATTAAATCATGTATTTGATATAGCGAACAAAATCAGTTTTTGCTCTCTCTGTGAAAGCATCCCAAAATCTAAAATTGTACATGAATCATTCATGTATGGGGTATTCTCCTTAAAAGTAGAGAATGACTATGAAAAGATACCTAGGCAGTAAGTCTGAGAAAAACTCACCATGTATTTTTCTAGGCTTATTCAAATCACTACTTGTTTTTTGAGTCATTGACCACATGGAAAAATGTGTGGTACTTTCAACCAAGATGATAAATGTGGTGGTAGACTCTAAGATATCCACGTGACCCTCCTTCCTGGTATTGCCCTGTGCAATCCCCCCTCTCTGAATGTGGGCAGCGCCTAGTGATCTGCTCCTAACCAGGAGAATACAGCAATAGTGATTGGATGTCACTTCTGAGATTAGGTTACATAAAGACTCTGCCTTCCATCTTGCTCATCCTCTTTTGTTCTCTCATTTGCAACTCTGATGAAGCCAGTGGCCATGTTGTGAGCTGTCCTATGTAGAGACCCACATGGCAAGGAACAGAGAGCAGACTGTAGCCAACAATCCTCAAGAAACTAAATGCTGCCAACAACCACATAAGTATGAGCTTGGAAGCGCATCCTTCCCAGTTGAGCCTTGGGATACTGCAGCCCTAGCTGACACCTTGATCACAGCCTTATAATGGTCCCAGAGCCAGAGGACACAGCTAAGTTGTGAGACACTATGAGATGATATATGTTGTTTTAAGGCATTAGTTTTTTGGGTAATATGTTATGTAGCATATAGAAAATTAATACTATAAGACTTATTTAAATATACACTAAAGTGACTCACTAAGTAATGACTGTATTAGTGGCATTAAAATCTACTTTTTAATTGAGGAAGATACAGCTGCTTTTCTTTTTTTCCTTTGAAAGTAAACACAGAAGCAAAAATATTATGGGCAATATTTAAGAGGGTGTATCAGTTTTCTATTGTTGCTGTAACAAATGATCCCAAAACTTAGTGCCTTAAAACAATAAAAATTTATAATCTTGTAGTTTTGGAGGTCAGAAGCCCAAAAATGGGCCTCATGGGTCTAAAATCAAGGTGTCAGCAGGACTGTGTTCCTTCTGAAGGCTCTAGGAGAGAATGTCTTTCCTTGCCTTTTTCAGCTTCTAGAGGTTACCCCAAGTCCTTGGCTTGTGGTCCCTTCCATTTTCAAAACCAGCAATCACATTGCTCTGATCTCCGCTTCTATCATCACACTCTGACTCCCCTGTCTCCTTCTTTCACTTATACAGACTCTTGTGATGACATTGGGGCCACTCGGATTATCCGTGCTAATCTCCCAGTCTCAAGAGTCTTCCTTTAGTCACATTTTCAAAGTCCCTTTTGCCATATCATATAATATACTCACAGGTTCTGGGCATTATTGCATGGACATCTTTGAGGACTATTATTCTGCCTACCACAGAGGGGTAGACTACATGTTCTCTAAAGAAATTATGTTTACTGATCTATACATACTTAAAGAAAAGTTATAAGGTGAGGAAAGCAAAAAACTCACGAAATTAAGTTTTTCCCATATTATAACATTTCTCCATTTTCAACATTCAAGAACATGCTTTTAAGTATCTAGAAGCAGAGGTGCAGTAAAGGAGGATGGGGGAAATAAACAAAGTGGCCGTTGAGAACCAAACTGTGATACCATCAGTCAGAAGACAAGGGGAACATAACGACCAGAAGGCATAGATTTCTTGGAAAAGATCGACATTTTTCCTAGAAATACAAATTTATGTCCTTCACAATGAATGATAACAAACAGTGTTATCTGTAAATCAGTTTACATCAAGGAAAATCAGATTGCCTTGTAAGAGATGGTAAAAAAAAAAAAACCTACTTATTCTTATTTTAGCCAAGAGCTAATATGAAAAACGTGTGGCCAATATGAAAGGAATCTGGTACTGTCAGAGACTCAACAAATTGGATTCTTTTTAAGTGATGCACCGTCCAGCTCAATTCCTGATATCAACTGCCTTCCAAATCATCACTGCATGAAACATCTGTTTTCTGCGAGATTAGCACAACCCAGCTGAAACGTGCTTAGCCCGAAGGAAATAAAGAGATGGTAAAAATCGATTCTAATACTATTTACGGGAAGGAATTCAGATTAAACCTAGTCTGATTCATGAGAAATGTTTCTAGTCTCCCTTAATTGAATTTGCCTTGGGACATATGCATTTTCCCAGTATCAGGGATGGAATGGTAGCAGTGTATGCTTCTCTTTCTATCCAATTAGTCTGGTAATGATACAACCAAGTCAACATTAAATTAGTTAGGCTGCAAAGCATATGTCAAAAGCCAAACATAACCCAGACATCCATGTCAAATCCCTTTACCATGAGTAACAAAACAATCAAAATATTATAAACAAAACATGTCCAGCACCCGGCCAATGGCTCACACATTTCAAGGAATATTTGATGCAACAAAGCACCCAAATAAAATGAATTTAGACAGTCCTTGGAGTTTATGATGGAGTTTGACCTGGAAAGGTGATTAAGAAAAACACAAAGGGTGACCTTGATTTCAATGACTTCATAATAAAATTTACACAGCATAATTTTACCATCCGGTATGTCTGATTATAGGCAGCCAGGACTATCAGATCTGCAAATAATAAGTGCTTCGTAATACTTGAATTAACTGTTTGTTTGGCACTAGACAAGGACGTCTCAAACTTTGCATTTGTCACCCAATGCAATGAAGTATGGATGAGTGTGAGTGTGTGTGTGTGTGTGTGGGTGTGTGTGTGAGAGAGAAAGAGAGAGAGAAAAAGGAGGGAGGGCGCAGGAGGGAGAGAGAGACTGAGGAAGAGAGAACACACTATAACTAGAAATGATGTCTTAGAAAAGACAGGTTCTTTTGCTTCATAGCTGGGTTCATAACAGACTTGTTCAAAGTGGGTTTACAGAGACTCAATGCTAAACATGCATTTCTAAGCTACTTGCTTTTGCATTCCTCCAAAAATGTTTTTGAAAACAAACAGGAAATACCTAAATACGTAATAGTAAGCCCATTATGTAGAATGTCACTGTTAAAAAAAGCCATACGAGTAAATTGGGAAGGATTTCCATGAAGTATTGTTCGGTCCAATAAACAAGAAGTAAAAAGTATTTATAATGATTCCTTTTGAGTAAAACAATGACAAAATAATCTTATATGTGAGTATATTTGAATACACTATATGTCAATATAGAAAAATAAATGTGGAGAAAAATATAGCAAGATATAATTCAAGAATCGATGTGAGATATAGCCTAGACCCGGGATATATAAGAGGAAAAGGGATTGGAGGGAAGCAAACTCAAGAGCAAAAGAAAAAAGCACTGCACTAAAAAGTTAAAGCACATGCACACTCACATGTATTGTTCTAAAAATGATGCATAGTGTAGACATATGTTTAAGCAAATGAATCTATAATTTTTTTGTGTACTTAAAAATAGCCAAAATGAAACCCAAAATTAGTAAAAGGACAGAAATTATGAAGATCAGAGGAGAAATAAATGAAATTGAGACTAAAAATCAATACAAAAGATCAACAAAATGAAAAGTTGGTTTTTTGAAAAGGTAAACAAAATTGAAAAACCTTTACCTAGCCCAATAAAAAAAGAAAGACCCAAATAAATAAAATCAGAGATAAAAAAGAAGACATAACTGAGACCACAGAAATACAAAAAATCATTAGAGACTATTATGAACAACTATATGACAACAAATTGGAAAACCTAGAAGAATGAATAAATTTCTGGACACATACAACCTACCAAGATCGAACCATGAAGAAACAGAAAACCTCAACAAACCAATAACAAGTGATAAGGTCAAAGCCATAATAAAATGTCTCCCAAGAAAGAAAAGCCTAGGACCTGACGGATTCACTGCTGAATTCTGCTCAGTATCTCTAATCATTGGGGAAATGCAAATCAAAACTACAATGAGATATCACTTAACTCCAGTGAGAATGGTCTCTATCAAAAAGTCCCAAAATAACAAATGCTGGCGTGGATGTGGAGAGATTAGAACACTCTTACACTGCTGGTGAGACTGCAAATTAGTACAAGACCCTGTGGAAAGTAAATTGGAGATACCTCAAAGAGATAAAAATAGAAATAGCATTTGATCCAGCAATCCCACTACTAGGCATCTATCCAAAGGAAAAAAAGGCATTCTATAATAAAGACATCTGCACTTGAATGTTTATAGAAGCACAATTCACAATTGCAAATATGTGGAAACAACCCAAGTACCTGTCAATCCCTGAGTGGATTAATAAAATGTGGTATATGTATACCATGGAATACTACTCAACCACAAAAAACAATGGTGAACTAGCATCTCTTAATATTATCCTGGATAGAGATTGAGCCCATCCTCTGAAGTGAGGTATCACAAGAATGAAAAAACAAGCACCACACGTACCCGCCATCAAATTGGTACTAACTGATCAACACTAAGGTGCTCACATGGTAGTAATACTCATTGGGTGCTGGTCAGGTGTGGGGGCTGAGGGGGTAAACCCACAGCTAATGGAAACGGGGCACACTGTATGGGGGAAGGATACGCTTGTAGCCCTGGCTTGGGCGAGGTAAATGCATTTCATGTAACCAAAATATTTGTACCTCCATAATATCCTGAATTAAAAAAAAATAAAGAACTAATACCAATTCAACTCAAATTGTTCAGAAAACTTCAAATGAGGGAATACTTTCAAACTCATTCAATGAGGCTAACATTACCCTAATACCAAAACCAGACAAGGACACAACAAAAAAAGAATACTACAAGCCAATATTATTGATGAACGTACACGCAAAAATCCTCAACAAAATACTAGCAAACTGAATTCAATAACACATTTAAAAAATCATTCACACCACACTGATTTGATCTTTACAAATTATATGACTGCATTAAATTATCACATGTGCCCCCAATATGTACATCTTACAACAATAAAAAATAAAATTAATTTTTAAAAAATTTTAAATAAAATTATTTTTAAAAATAGCCAGAATAAAAAAACAAAGAACAAAATAATGGGTTCAAAGTTGATGCCTAATGACCTTGGGTATAGCCATTTTTTAAAATAAAATTGACCTTAAATACTTGGGAATTTTCTAATTATTCTTTAGGTTCAAACATCAACCTAAAGGTAACACTTCCATAGCAATACCTATACCGGGACGGGCGCAGTGGCTTATGCCTATAATCCCAGCTCTCTGGGAGGCCGAGGTGGGCGGATTGTTTGAGCTCAGGAGTTGGAGACCACCCTGAGCAAGAGCGAGACCCCGTCTCTACTAAAAAATAGAAAGAAATGATCTGGACAACTAAATATATATATATATATATATATATATATATATATATATATATAGAAAAAATTAGCCAGGCATGGTGGCGCATGCCTGTAGTCCCAGCTACTCGGGAGGCTGAGGCGGAAGGATTGCTTCAGCCCAGGAGTTTGAGGTTGCTGTGAGCTAGGCTGACGCCACGGCACTCTAGCCTAGGCAAGAGAGTGAGACTCTGTCTCAAAAAAAAAAAAAAAAAACAATAGGTATACCAAGCAGAACCTGTATCTCAATCAAGTATGCACTTGTTTTTGAGTAACACAGGTCTGAATTTGCCTCCAGGAATACTGTGAGTCAACAGGGGCTGGAAAGGCAGGAGACAGGTGTATTTTACTCGCCCTATCTGCGCCAATAAGTTTGTATGTGGCCTTATGCAAGTGACCAATCTGTTGGGCCTTAGTGTCCACACCTGTAAATTGAGGGATGTGGCTCAGAGGGGCCAACCTTAACATTCTGTGAATTCCTGCTGATTTTCTTAACTTGAAAAGCCCCAGCAGTATTCATTAATTTAAACATAATTAAACATAAACAAAGTTCATAGAACTTTATGCTGAGCTTCAGAAACAAGAACATTCTAGAGAAAGCAGCTCTTTGTTTTGTTTTTTGTTGTTGTTGTTTGTTTGTTTTTCTGACATGATTACTAAACCCCAGAATCCATCATACCTTTAGGAATAGGCTGGGAATGTTTTGCTCCAGGGTCCAATTTGAAGTCCAAATATAAGGTTGGTGTGCGAGTGTAAACCTTGGACTGAAAAGAAAAAAAAAAGCCATCAATGTTTTTCTAAGAATAAGGTTCTTCTTTACTTGAGCTGGGCCCTTTGTAAGAGGCCTGGGCCTGGATCCATTATATTCACAGCTCCTCCTAGCCAAGTATTGTTAAAGCCAGGCAGGGCTGCTTCAGCTCCTCTTAAGGGTCATGGTTGCCCTCCCAGCTTTGCGATATGATTGACAAGCTAATTTCAGGATGACAACTGTATTCCTACAGGCATTTCTCAAATAGGGTCTGATGTCAGCATTTTACTGGCCAATAGTTGCTCCAACTTTCTCACTTCCAGTCTTCCATTTGATATGGTAGGTCGTCTCACATCTAAATATGTATTTCTTCCCCAGGACTCAAGAAAGCCATTTCCATTTTGAAATTCAAAAAAGTGGCCTCTACATATTTTTAGTTTTTCTTACTTGGCCCTCTGGCAAAAAAAGGTGGTCCACCACTGCTGACTTGAAAAAGCCGCAGCGCCAAAATATAAGAAAGGCAAACTTTTGCAGGATTTTCCATTGTAAACAGTGGCTTTGATTCCATCATAAGTTAAGCAGAGTTTGTAATTCAATATAATACCATCTTGAATCATTGGCATAGACTAGAATCCAAGGGATTAGCACTGTTGCTATGAACTTTATGATGTCTCATTGTTTATCACGAAGCCCCAGTGGTTCTATTCGACTTTTTTCAGCTTAAAAATACACACGAAAAGGAAAAAGCACATAACACTAAGGCTGGTAAGGATGCGGAGTAACTGGAATTTTCATATGCTGCTGGTGGGACTATAACTTGGTACAAACACTTTGGAGAACTTTTTGGCAGTGTGTAGTATGGATAAATATATGCATAACCTATGACCCAATCAATATTCCAACTCGTAGATGTATACGCAACAGAAATGTTCACCTAAAGACATGTACAAGAATCTTAATCATGAACTGTTGATTTCTAGCCCAAACTAGAAATAGTCCAAATGTTTTTAACAATAGAATGGATAAACAAATTAAAATATACAGTGGAATACGGCAGGGAGAATGAATAAACCCAACTACATGCTATAACTTAGGTGAATCTCACAAGCCAAATATTGAGCAAATGAAGGCAGACACAGATCATATACCATATAATTCCATTTCTATAAAGTTCAAGCAAGGCCAGACTAATCTGTGGTGTCAAAAGTCAGAAAAGCAGTTACCCTGGGAAGGTTAACAACTAGAAAAAGTTAATAAGAGTGCTTCTGGGAGCTGATAATGTTCTGTTTCTTGACCTGGCTGCTGGTTTCATGGGTGTGTTCACTTGGTGAAAATTCTCTGAGCTGTACACTTGATTTGTTTGCTTTTCTGTGTTTATGTTATACTTTAATAAAAAGCTTACATTCATTAACAACAAGCATTTGTAAGTAGACAAAAATTACGTCTTTATCAAGGATAGTAAATAATTCTGGGCTCTGGTATAATTTTGCAGAGAATAATTATGTAAGTTCCATGAGGACATGAACTTTTCTGCCTTTTTCACCACTAAATACCCAGGGCTAACCAATTGTGTCTGTCACACAGTAGGTGTTTAATAAATATTTATTGAATGATGTTTCATAATAGAAAACCCCATGTATAATAATATATTTATTGACAGTATGCATATGGTGCTCATCAACATCCTTATCTACATGTAAGAAAGGCAATATCTCTCTTCAAGACAGGTGAATTTGGTATGGTCAAAGCGTATATATATTAAATTTTGGAATAGAGAATTGTAAATAATGTTGACCATCCAAAGATTTTTGCCTTTCCTGTGAATGTCTGCTATTGAAGCTTTGGGGTTTAAAATGGTCGGGAAGATAGTTTTACATGGCTGAGAAGGTCAAGCGACATTAATATAGCTTCAAAGCCTGCAAAAGCAAATTCCCCTGTGCATACATAAATGAAACCAGAAAGACCTGCGACATCAAGGGCAACCTAGGGCCAAAGATTCACAATCAATCTGAAGAACTTGAAACATACATAAAAGAAGGGCAGCACACAAGGGACATAGGATCTGGTTGTCTAGGATCATTAGGTGTGTAAGGCACCATCTGGAAGGGGATTGGTTTTGTCTGACGAAGACTTCTAATATTACCTCTGAAAAGATCAAGGGTGAATGACTCCTCTGCTTGGGCAACATTTCGCTCTCAGACAAAGGATCCCTGTTTGGTTTAAGCATCTTTCTCAACCTCTGCCATGGTGGCAGATGCAGTATCCCTTCCTACAGTGAAGAGATTAATCACAAGACGTTCTTGGTTTAATTTTTATTAGTATTCTCCTAGAATCTGGTCCTAAAAATAATCTTTAACTGAAAACCAGGAGTCTTTGATGCTAGTATTGCTTTTCCCACTGACTAGTAAATCACTTATCTCTTCTTCTGGGTTTGGTTCACTCATCTCAAAACCTTGTAGGGGGACTGACTGATGTTTAAGTCTATTTCTAGTTCTGAAATTTTGAGTTAGGAAGCTAATGTTTTCCTCCACACTTTAATTTTTTAATTTCTTTCTGATTTCTCAGACTAGAGCTGTAGAGAAGCGAGAATATGGCTGGGGTGAGGGAGGGCAGCTAGTGTTCTGGGGAGTTAGTTGGGGGCCTCTGGCTCCCTTCTTGCCCCCAACCTGAGTCATAAATCTGCCCTCCTGCCTGGCCCTTTTGCTTCTTTCTTCCCTGCCTCTGGCTTCTCAACCTGATCCATACTGTCCTCCAAATAGTAATCTACCTCTCTAAGACTACAGCTACACGGACACACACATACATGTGCATGCGTACACACATGCAAACACACAGAGTGTTCTATATTCATTTATCTATTCATTGAAAAAATTTTTAAACAGAAACAAATGAGAGACTTTATAAAGCCACAAATATACTCTATTGTCTTACAGTGTAAAAAAGGCTAAGAGAGAAATTTTAATTCATTTGGAAGGCGTTTTTCACAGTATCTATAACCTAAACTATAATTCCAATTCTAGTATTTTTTCATATTGACAATTGGATCATTGAGGGTTTCAATGTAATACTTCTTGAATAATCAACTACCCCAAATCCCCCAAAATGTATGTATATTATTCTATTCTATCTGTATTATTCTATGCAATGTATATTATTCTATTTTAATTAATACATAATGAGATAAAACTCCATTTGGAAGCTGTTCCCATGAGTGCGTGTGTAGGTGTCTGTATGTACACATACACACACAAACTTTTGAAAAGCAGGGAGGTTTTGTTTTTTAATTTTGCTCTTCCATGGTAACTCTGTCGAAATAGCAAGTGTAAATTGTGTTTATTTAATTCAAAGATGATAGTGCCAGCTTTGAATATGCTTTGAGCAAACCTGGATTTAGCTTTTCTATTACACACACTGCTGATTTTCAACAGTAAAGAAATATCACCATTAGCCACATTCTTTCCTGTGTTCTGTTTTGTTTATTTTTATGTATAGTATTAAACTATTAATACAGCCTCAAAATGGAATGAATATTTAATTAAATCATTCTTTTCTGATTAAAACTTGGTTATCAATGTACCTATTTCCATAGGATTAAAATAAATTGGTCCACGACAAACTAAAAGAAAACATTCCTCTATAAATCTGTTTCAGCATGGACAGAACTAATGCAATAGTTTTGTTTTTTTTTCCTTTTCTCTGTTTTGGTTCTGATTAATGCCTACAGGTACTAAAATCTCTTCGTCTTTCTTCTTTCTTCCCATTTCATAATTCTCTGTTGAAAGTATTCAGGAAACTTTTCTTAAAGGTTTTAGCCTATATTCGAAAAGCCTAATGGCTTAAAATTGTATGGTTCATATATCATGCAGGGAAAGCTTCTAGAAGGTAAGTAATGTAACTCTTCATAAGAGTTAAGGGTAAATTTTGGCTAACTTGAAACAACAGGGGTGCTACCAAATCCAGGAAAACCTTGTCTCTCTTTCTCTATAAATATGTCGGAACCAAGTCCTTAATGAGTCTCACACACGACTCCAATAATGACCACAAAACAAAGACTTCCCACTTATCCTGGCTTTTGGTATGATACCCTTGTCAAGCTGGCTTCCTTCCTCTGCTTTTATTCATAAACGTGATCTTAATTAAGAGATGAAATTACTTCCACATGGAAGCCATATGGCTTAAAAACATTTTCCCACGAAAAAGAATAGCACGTGCTATGTTGCTATGTATGAGTGTGGCAAAGGAAATAATCTTGAATTTTGCCACTGCTCCTTTTGCCCATTGATTCCTGAGCGCTGCTGCTTTTACCACCATGCTGACCTTCCTTAAAAGCAAGTGGCAGCAATTTCGTGTCACGTGTCAGAGCTGTAATAAATGCTTCTTCATTGCTTTGGGGGAACTATTTTAAAAACGCTTTATGATTTAGTGGTTTTTTTGGGAAATGCACTCAAATTCCCAATCTTACTATACTATGTTGCTTAAGCAAATTGCTCTAAGTAACTGTACTAACGAGTGCCGGTCCCCAGTATCCTATAAGATAAAAAAACAGTGCTTCTACTTGTTTCTAGACACTTACCCTCATGTTGGGCCACCCCACTATTGTTGGACGTTTTGTTTTATGGGTTTTTTTTTCCTGCGTCATTGCTAAATTTGACAAGTATCTTTGCACATAAATCTTGGACTACACTTCTAGTTTTTTCTTTCACTGTGAAATTATAGGTCTAAAGGTCTAGACAATGTGGCCAAGAGCAAATTGGTCAACATAATCATCTGATTAAAAAGCAGTTTTGCTGAAAATGTCTACTGTCAGTCATTGCTTTTTCTGGTCTTGGTAATTTTGTTACACCACAGGGCAGTTTTTCAACTCTTTATATGCTCTAAATATTGTTTTTTTCCATCTAATCCCCTATTGTTAGAAAGTTAACATATCTCAACAAATCCCCTATTGTTGCACATTCAGATTTTTTCCTTGTCACAAACACAGAAGCAAAGGATTAATTGTTGAAAAGAAAAAAAATGTAAAAGTAAAAAAAAAAATTGAAAACCTCTGAAAAGTGGACAAGTAAGGAAAAAAGCTTAACCTGAAAGAAAAAGTTTAAAGGCATCACCTCCATAGTTCAAAAACCAATATCTTAATAACCAGTACCTAGCAGTATTTGTTTTTGAACAAATCATCCTTATCACTTGTTATACTAACTGACTTGCTTTTGTCCTAATTGTTTTTGGTCAAATCACTTAGTAATTACCTTTAAAAAGTACCCATCTCATCAAAATGTTGACCATCTTATTTTTTTAATCTTAGTTAATTTAAAAAGCAGAAATTGATATCTTCTTACTCTTTAAATGTGACTATTAGTTTGGGTGATATTATTATTAATTTAACAAATAATATTAAATATTATTAATATAAGAATAACAATAATTAGATATATTGAGGGCTTAGTATGTACCAGGCACTATTCTAGGTGCTTCATATGTATTAATTAGGCCACTTGTATTTTTCTTTTCGTAAACTACCTGCTCATTAACCTATTTAATTTTTCATTCACTTATTAATTAATTAGTTTCCTCATTCAAAAAATATTGGTTGAGAACCTCTAATGTGCTAGTCGTTGGATATATATATTGGTAAATAATGGATCTTCTCAGCCCTTGTGAAGTTTGCTTTCTAGTGAAGAAGACAATTTAACAAATTAAATATAAAATTACAAAATGTGCTATATGCTATAAAAGAAATAAACAAGGTACAGAGAGAGAAATAAAATGGGGGGAGTAATAGAAGGGCTCACTAGGAAGACTGCATTGAAATAGAAACTTGAGAAGAGTTTGAATGAGAAGAGTTCAAGGTAAGAGGTTTCTCGGCAGAGAAAGGAGCATAGCACGTGCAAAGGCCTTGAGGTAGTGAAGAGCTAGGAAGTGTTGGGGAACTGAGAAGAGAGCAATACTGCAGATACAAAGTGGCTGTTGGAGAGAATGACATGAGATGAGTTTAGAAAGTCAGGAAAGATCCAATCAAGTGTAGACCATAGTAAGGCATTTGAGATTTCTTTAAAGTACAATGGGAACATACTGAAGAATAACCAGATCTAATTTTTATCTTAAAGAGATGTCTTGAGATACTACGTGGAGAATGGGATCGAGAATGAGAGTAGGAATAGAAGAGAGGACACCACTGAAGGCTGGCTGGAGTGAGCCAGCTGGGGATGGGAAAAAAGTAGGTAGCTCTGAAATATATTTTGGAGATAGAAAGGTTTTGCTGAAGGACTGAGTGAGGATAAGAATAAGGATGACCACCATGTTTCTACTTTGAGCAGTGAGTGATGGTGCCATTGATTAAGATGGAGAAGACTGGAAGGGAAACAAGTTTTTAGTTTGTTTGTTGTCAAGACAGATGGGGATGGGGGTAATAAGACTTCAACTTTCGCTGTTTTAAATTTGACATGCCTGGGCACCATGCAAATGGAGATGTCAAGTTGGCAGTTCAATATATGAATCTACGTAGAACTCAGAAGGGAGGCTTGTATTGTGAATATAAATCTGGGAGTTGTCAGGCTATACATGGTATCTAAATCTATGGAATGGATAAGATCATCTAGGGAGATGGTCAATGAAAGACAAGAGGACTCAGGACTGAGAACCAGGGAACTCAGGTGTTTAGGGGTCTGGTCAAGAAAATGGTTCCTATCCAAGAAAGGAAACTAAGAAGGAACAAAAAGCATCCAAAGACACAAAAATGTATTATTTCAGAGGCCAAAGAAAGGAGAGAGGCTGTGGAGAAAGAGGAAGCAGTCAAGTCATTGATAGGAAGAGCTGACACGGAGAAGGGGCAAAAAGAGACCTCTAGTTAGGCTACATGGAAGTCAATGGTGATTGGTTTCAATGGACCAATGGGGGCAGATGTCAGGGTGAGAGCATCGAGGAGGTAGGGAAGTACAGATAAAATGTGCAGACAAATCTATGAAGTATGACTCTGAGAGGGAAGAGAGAATTGAGGGGCATGGAGTCAAGGGAGTTTGGTGCTTCTCATCAATTTATGTAAGAGGTTTTTTAAAAAAAATAAATTAAGGCTATTAGCCCTTAATAATACTTGTTAAAAAATCTCCCCATTTTGTTTCTGGCCTTTAATTTTATTTATGGGATTTCTGACATGAGTCAGATCTATTAATCTTTTCCTTCCAATGCTTTTAAACTTAGAACATCTTTCCCCATCCAACAGTCATATAAATGTTTACCTATATTTTTCTAGTCCAAAATTTTTAACATTAAATTCTTTATGTGGAATTCGCTTTACTACGAAGTGTGAAATCATGAGCTAAACTGGCTTCTTTTTATTAAATGGTTAACCAGTTGTTCCAGTTGACTTTGTCTTCTTTTTCCCAATTAATGATGATCTTCCTTATCAGTATTAAATGTACATATACATGTACATATACATGGGTTATTTCAGGTAGATTCTCTTTCTGCCAGTTTATAAGGAAGAGCCTCAATGGGGCAAACCAGGTGTCCACTTCACTAACTAGCTCAGAAGCCCCAGCTAACGGAGGAAGATTTACTCCATAAGGAGCTCATGTCATCATCTAGTACATCTCTCATGGTTTCCCAATCTCCCTATCTTCCTTCCACCACTTTCCCATTCTCATGGTCTGTTGGGCTTTCTTCACTGGGGAGAAAAAATGCATCAGCACAGACCTAGTCTCTCCACCACCATACACATTCAAGAACCTCATCATCATCACGGAGAGAACCATACCTTCCCTTTTTCCCTTCCCCTTTCTCCTGAAGACCTTAAGGCTTTGAGGAAATGAAAAATAGATTTACCATATTATTTAATGCAGACTTCCAACTATCATTGTTTAGAATAGGCCGATGCTTGTCAATGAAATGATTTGCCTTCCATCCTCAATCCAAAGCACTCTGATTTCTGAATTCTTGATTATTTTAAACAACTCTGATACGGAGTGGGAGAGATTAGTTTCCATCCTCAGTGCCAAAGGTATCATGGGAAGGATTAAAACCCTGTAATCATATTTTGACATATACGTGAAGTGCCACACAAAGAGAAGAAAAGGAACTCTTAGGCAAAATGTCAGTGACTCTGTGTAGGGTGGGAGTAGAGAGGGCCAGAAAACGTGTAACTTCTACCAACCAGGAAGGATTGTGGACAGTCTTGAGCATCAAGCTGCCAAGCTAACCATGAATTCTGGACGTGGCCAAATTACCCTACAATCTAGTCTCGATAGGATCCTTTTCCAAATAGCTCTTTAATCAATAGTAACACTCTAGTCCTTCTCCTTCCCGCCTTTTATTTATGGTAGTGAGGTAGTGAGGAGAAAAGGGTTAAAGAGAAAAAGAATAAAGATGCTGACAAGTCCTGTCATGGTCTTGAAATTTAACCAGAGACATGTTAGTTATGAAACTGGACTTCAATTTCTTCACTCTTTGAGTCAGCATCCCTGCCCAAAGTTGGGTTACAGATGTTCTAATTTCTTGGAAAATTAAAACCAGAGAAAGAACAAATACCTATCTCTTGTATAAATAATCCATCCATAACCCTATAAACGGCAACGGTACAATAAAACCACAAATGGCCCCCAAATATGCTAACAGGGAGCCTTCCTATTCTTTATCTCAAATCCACGAGTAATGTGTTCCAAGATTGAGTCAGCAAATCTATTAATTGATGCTAGAATATTTCTCACAGGGCTTTGTAATATTTTTAATCTCTTTTAGTTACATTTGGTATTTACTAAGATATTTTTAAGAGTTCTTGCAAGAAAGTGCATCGAGATGCAACATGGGAAACTATTTGGCAAAGATAAGATTTCCTAGAGCTCTGGTACTGATACCTTCATGTAGATATGACCCTTCAATTTTATGATTAAAATTAATTTAGGGGAAATTTATTATGGTCCAGGGCTTCTGCTATGTGATCATTTGCAGGACCTTTTGACACAGAGAGGCAGGGGTGTCAGCTTGTACAGACATGTACCTAACAGTAGCCTTTTGGTATAGAAAGAGAGATGTTCATTTTGAAGCGTCCTTCCATAAAAATGAGCTACGGCATTTCCAAACTGGAGAGAGACACACCTACCAAATATATGCCCAAGGACTGACTGGTGTGATATGGCAGGGGTCATGTTCAAATGAAATGGGGTGAAATTCAGGAAACCTTAGTTTGGGTCTAGTCTCCTTCCACAATGAGCTGTGTGACCTTGGGAAAGACTTTTTGCCTAGTTGAGTTGCAGCTTTCTCATCTACAAAGTGGTGGAGATGGAGAGCTGACCTCTTGGGTCTATTGTGGCCTGACATTCTCATTGACGTGGAAGTACTAGAAGAAAACGGAGGAGTAGGTTGTGATTGGCTTTGAGAAACATCTGATGTTTTCAGGAATTCCAGACTCATGCTGCCCTAAGAACCTCGTTCAGATTCTAATATCCCACTGAAGCAATGGAAGAGCTGAATGAATGGAAAGTTTCCTGTCCAACTATTATATAAATGTGTCAGAGATAGTCCCTGTATATTAAGTGAAAATGGCCCCCCTGTTGTTCACATCTTCACAACAAGCTAGGATCGTTAGCCCAAAACCCACTGGTGTCAAATTCAAATTTTCATACATCAAATTGCTTTAAATATATTCCAAATAAACATATTTTTAGCTATTTACAGCCCACCTACTTCACATATGCCATGAAGCTATGCCCAACCTGCACCCAACATGTGCTAGCCAGAAATAGGACAAATCCTGTAGCTATAAAAGACTCCAAACTGCTGCTGTTCTTCGGAGCTCTCTGATCCAGAGAAATTCCACCTTGCTGCTGAGTGACATCACCTAGACACATAAGCCCCCTCTCTGATTTCCCCTACTCCATCACAAGGTTTCTAGCCCTATTTCCCTTCTGGGTGGTGGCCTCATGCCACTGTCTCTGGAAAATCTCCAGCTGTGAGGGACTTTCCCTCTCATGCAACCCTGTCCAAGTACCACCCAAATAAAGTTTGTGTGTTAACTGCCTCTCATAAAGCTGTCTCTTCCTTAATCAACCTCAAATCCCCAAACTTACCACATCAACCCAACTAAATAAAGTGTTCAAATAGGTTCCAAAAGTACCAAATATGGCCTCCTGCATATCCACAAACAAGAGGAGAGGAGGTTCCCTGCTATTCAGCAACAGCTCAGAGAAATTGAAGAGTTGAGCAAATCTGCTGAAGGTCTAAAGACCTATGGAATGGTCAGTATTTATCCCCAACTCAGGGCAGAGGATCGTTCATGAATTCTTGGGCAAATAGAAAGTGGTCAACTCCTAAGCAAAATGACAGATGGGCCAAGGTTTTCCTCTGAACCCTTCAACATGCATCTCTCCTCTTAGGCCTTCTCCATCTTTAAAGTTTCTAAGATAGAACCTGCTCTCAGTGGTAAATCTGATTTATATTGGGTTGTGCTGAACTGGAAAGGACCTGTGTGAGCTTGTGGTTGAGAGCACAAACTCTCCAGTCAGACCATCTAGTTAGAATCCCAGCGCTGTCATTTACTAGATGTGTAACCCTGGGCAAGTTGCTAATCTCACTATATTTCAGTTCCCTGGCTCATTTGGGTGTTGTGAGAATTTAATTGGACACATTTTATGTGCCCTCTCAGAGTCTCTTGGCCTCATTAGCTCCTCAGCTTTTAGCCTTTCATGGGGACCCCTGGATGCCACCACTGCTGCCACTGTTGACGTCCACAGATGCCTTGGCCCCTGCTAGCTGATTGCCAAGTTCTGACATGACCTCGATTGCCCCCACAGCAGTGGGAGCGACAGTAGCTCCAGAGTCCGGGCTGACCTGATTGACCTACTGAAGCTCTGCATCCTCCCTTCATGCCAAGACTTGGATAAAGATCGAAGCTATAGCATGTGGCTTGTGGCCTCTTCAGAGGCTGCCTGAAGGGGCCAGGTGACACAAACCAGAAGGGCAGGGAATTAGCCCCCCATGCAGCGAATTTTGACCAAAAAGGGATGGAAGATATGGGATGACAGAAAACTTCTTCATTTTTCTTGTTCCTTTGAGGTACAGTTTGATCAGGCACCCTACATGGCTACACATCTGTCTCACATCTTTTCTCTCTCACTCTCACTGCCCTGGGATTGTGCAAAAGATTTGCCTTGGTCTCTGTTTTCCAGAGAACTCAAGTTAAATCAGGATGAAAAAAATGGATACATGTAAAGCACCCGGAACTTCACTGTCCGGTATGGTTGCCACTAGCCACATGGGGTGACTGAGCACACGAAATGTGGCTAATCTGCATTGAGATGTGCTGTGAGTGTAAGATACACACTGGATTTCAAAGACTTGCTGCAAAAAGTGTAAAATATCTCATTATAATTTTACATTAATTACATGTTGAAATGATAACATTTTGGATATAGTGGATTAAATAAAATGTTACTAAAATTAATTTTACCTGTTTTTTTATTTTTTTAACATTTATTAGGAAATTTTAAGTTTCATGTTGCTTCCTTATATTTTTATTGGACAGCTCTGACTTAGAACTTATCATGTCACAAGCCCCATAAAGGATGTTAGCCATTTTCATTTTCCTTCCCAAGAAGTTCTAGAGATTTGCCATCAGTAAAACTTAACGATAAAAGGGAATGTGGGAGCAGAAATGGAAACAGATAAGGGAAAAGGGAACAAATATTGATTACGTACCTTCTAGGACTATATATTATCATCCCTATGTGGCAGGTGAGGAAACAAAGACTCAAAATAATTTTCCCAAGGTCACAGAAGTATTAAACAACAGAGCTGAGAGTTGAACCCAGGTCTGCTTGACTCCACAGTCTCTGCTCCTGTCAGTCTACCACGCTGTTTACGGATTGACTCTAATGGTACAGCTTCAATAATAAGACAGTGAGATTTTCTGTCATGTGTTAGGGCCTCCTAGAATCCTTCAGATCACCTACACAGGCGGTTACCTACACAAACGAAGTTAAGAGCTGGTGCTGGACAAAAATGTCTCTCTCTCTCTCTCTCTCTCTCTCTCTCTCTCTCTCTCTCACCTCAGGTGCATGGAATTGAATTGGTCAGACACCATAGTCCATGGCACAGGGTCATCAGACATCCATGAGAGCCCCTCCCTCTTGTTTTGTAGTGTTTTCCCCCATCATGCCCAATCTCAAGCCCATTCCCCATAGGCTCTCAGTCGAGCATACGTAACAGACATCCTTCCACTCTACCCTCAATATATTTATTTAGATATATTCGTGTCCTTGAAAAATAAGCAGTGTTGTGTGCTAAATCACTTTCTTGTTCTGGCTTATTCCACGTTATTTCCTGAAAGCTAATAATGTAAGTAAATATAGTCCTTTGCTTCTGACAGCTACACTGTATTCCATCATGTGTAACCACCATATTTTACTTATCCATTCCCTAAATGGCAAACACCTATATCACCTCTGACTCCTTTCTTCACCCGTGATGCTGGTATGACCACTGTCATGTGTCTGCTTGGTGAAATTTCGATGGCATAAATACCCAGGAGTTGGATTTCTAGGGCATACCCTGTACTCAGTGTTAGCTTTGTCCAGTCATGCCAGCTTGTTGTCCACAATGAATACAGTTACATCCACCTGCCAAGAATGAAGTTCCCATTTCTTCCCATCCTCGCCAGCACTTCACAGTACCTGATTTTCTAATATTTGCCAACCCGAAGGGTATCAAGTGATAGCATATTATTTGAATTTATATTTCTCTGCATATTAGTGAGAAGAACATCCCTTCATATTCTTATCAGTTTTCCATAGTTGCGTGCTGGATTTTAAGACCTGGTGCCTGGAGCTACCACCAACACAAGCATCTAACTTTTCAAGAAGGCAGGAATGTTTCCCCTCAGAAAGTAGAGACAGTGTGGATGAAGTGGAGACAGTCCTATTCTCCCTACTACGTTAATGCTATGGGCTGACCAAGTATATCAGTTTTCTGCAGATATAACTGCTCTAGGGCTTGGAGATTTGCTTGTGCAATAAAATTTCATGGAATTAAGGTTGGTATTGTGATAAATGTGTCCTCTATTACCTTTTGGGACTATGTTTTAAAGTGAGACAAATGAGAATTGTGGCTGAATGAATGAAGTTTGGCAGTCCTAACAGAGCCACATCCAGGCCAGGGGAGTCAACCCAGGCTATGATGCTTATAAGAAAAAGAAAATCCTTATGCTACTCAAGCAACACAGGATTACAATTTGTTCAAGATGCTTTGGCACTTTATTTAGAATGTAATTCTTAATTCTAATTTCTTTTGATTTGATTTATAAGGGCAAAAGGTTTAGATCAGAACTTTACTTTTATCTTAGAAATTTGAGGATGAGAGAGGTTTATGTTCCAATTTGGGATATTTTAATATTTAGATAATTTTTATGCTGCTACTTGGGCTTCTCACACATCTCTCAACATGGTTGGGAATCATTTGAGAGGGAAATAGAGTAGAACATGAATGTACAGCCTGGAATATAGATGCGACCTGGTGTGAAATTAATGAAAATAGTCTCTGTATTCATTTCAGATCCTTCTCGGGGTAAAATTGATCCCAGAGAACAGAAGTTAAGTTTTGTGGGAGGAGGGCCACACTGATAAACTTCTCACCTCCTTCCCCGAGGGGATAAGTCATCACTAAGAGTCCAATCTAATATGTTAATAGAATAAAATACTGGGGGATGTTGCAAGGGCCTCCAGACCCCTCCCTAATGTTTCCATGAGACAACACTGCCAGCTGCCCTCTGCCTTCCTCACTAACCCCTGGGGGTGGTGAGCAGGAAGGAGGTATGATTTAGTTGATGAGGGTAATTCAAGAAAGTAAGTATACTTAGCTCAGGCCCTTCTGGGCTTTTCTCTTTCTCTTTCTTTTTCTCTCCTCCTACCAAGAGGTAATATGTCTGCCTCTGGAGAAGATGCCTGCAAATGTACAGCTCTGTCTGGACGTGGATAATGAAGTGGAGGAAGTGTTAGAAGCTCAGAAGGTCCCAGATACAAGTCACGTGCTCTTATCCAGATTTTACCAGTAAAAAGGATGGCATTTGGATCCCTATCTGGCCAATGCCTCAGTCTACCTCTCAATTCATTTGGAATTTGGGAGAGGAAGAGAGGAGTACAGGCATACCTTATTTTATTGTGCCTCTTTTATTGTGCTTCAAGATGTTGTGTGCTTTACAAATTGAAGGTTTGTGGCAACTCTGCATCAACTAAGTTTATTGGTGCCATTTCTCCAATGGCATGTGCTCACTTTGTGTTTCCATGTCACATTTTGGTAATTCTCAACATATTTCAAACTTTCTCATTATTGTTATATCTGTTATTGTGATCTGTGATCAGTGACCTTTGATGTTACTATTGTAATTGTTTTGGAGTGCTATGAACTGTGCCCATATCAAATGACAGACTTCATTGATAAACGTTGTGTTCTGACTGCTCCACTGACCAGCCGTGCCCCACTTCTCTCCCTCTCCTTGGGCTTCCTTATTCCCTGAGACACAATATTGAAGTCAGGCCAATTTATAATCCTATAATGGCCTTTTAGTGTTCAAGTGAAAGGAAGAGTCACACATCTCTCACTTTAAATCAAAAGCTAGAAATGATTAAGCTTAGTGAGGAAGGCATGTCGGAAACTGAGATAGGCCTCTCGTGCCAAACGGTTAGCCAAGTTATGAATGCAAAGGAAAAGTTCTTGAAGGAAATTAAAATTGCTACTTGAGTGAACATAAGATGTGATGATAAGAAAGTGAAACAGCATTATTACCGACATGGAAGAAGTTTGAGTGGTCTGGATAGAAGATCAAACCAGCCACAACATTCCCTTAAATCAAAGCCTAATCCAGAGGGAGGCCTAAATTCTCTTCAATTCTGTGAAGGCTGAGTGAGGTGAGAAAGCTGCAGAAGAAAAGTTGGAAGCTAGCAGAGGTTGGCTCACGAGGTTTAAGGAAAAACGCTCTCTCCATAACAGAAAAGTGCAAGATGAAGCAACAAGTGCTGATACATAAGCAGCAGCAAGTCATCCAGAAGATCCAGCTTAGATTATTCATGAAGGTAGCTACACGAAACAACAGATTTTCAATGTAGATGAAATAACCTTCTATTAAAGAAAATGCCATGTAAGACTTTCATAGCTAGAGAGGAGAAATCAATACCTGGCTTCAAAGCTTCAAAGGACAGGCTGACTTTCTCATTAGGGGCTCATGCAGCTGGTGACTTTAAGTTGAAGCCGATGCTCATTTATGGTTCTGAAAATCCTAGGGCCCTTAAGAATTATGCTAAATCTACTCTGCCTGTGCTCTAGACATAGAACAACAAAGCCTGGATGATAGCATGTCTGTTTACAGAATGGTTTACTGTTGAGACCTATTGCTCAGAAAAAAAGATTCCTTTCAAAATATTACTGCTCATTAATAAGTCACCTGATCACCAAGAGCTCTGCTGGAGATGTGTAAGGGGATTAATTTTGTTTTCATGCCCGTTAATACAACATCCATTCTGCAGCCCATGGATCGAGGAGTAATTTTGACTTTCAAGTCTTATTATTTATACATTTCTGTAAGGCTATAGTTGCTATAGGTAGTGATTCCTCTGATGGATCTTAGCAAAGTAAACTGAAAACCTTCTGGAAAGGATTCAACATTCTAGGCGCCATTAAGAACATTTGTCATTGATGGGATGGGAAGGGGTCAAAATATCAACATTAACAGGAGTTTCGAAGAAGTTGATTCCAACCCTCATGAATGACCTTGAGAGGTTCAAGACTTAAGTGGAGAAAGTCACTGCAGATGTGGTGGAAATAGCAAGAGAACTAGCATTAGAAGTGGAGCCTGAGATGTGACTGAATTGCTGTAATCTCATGATAAAACTTGAATGGATGAGGAGTTGCTTCTTATGGATGAGCAAAGAAAGTGGTTTCTTTCTTTTTTTTTTTTGGCCACTCTCTGTTCTTGCCTTCTTTTCTTTCTTTCTTTTTTTTATATGATTTCAAAATATTAAGGGGGTACAGATGTTTTTTATAAATGGCTTCGGTCAGGGCTATAAATGTGCCCATCACGTGAATAGTGCTCATTGTACCCTTTAGGTGGGTGTTTGCCCTTCCCTTCCTCTCCCCTCCCCCCTGCTTGATTTCCAATGACTTTTACTTTCCTCTGTGTACTTGTGTGCCCATTGGTCAGTTCTAATTTATTAGACAGTATATGGGAAAGTGGTTTCTTGAGATGGAATCTACTCCTGGTGAAGTTGCTGTAAGCACTGTGAAGCACTGTGGAAATGACAACAAAGGATTTAGAATATTACATAAACTTAGTTGATAAAGCAGTGGCAGGCTTTGAGAGGATGGATTATAATTTTGAAAGAAATTCTACTGTGAGTAAAATGCTATCAAACAGCATCACGTGCTACAGAGGAATCTTTCATGAAAAGAAGAGTCAATGAATGTGGCAAACTTCATTGTTGTCTTATTTTAAGAAGTTGCCACAGCCACCCCAGCCTTCAGCAACCACCACTCAAATTACTCCTCTCTGGAGGCTCAGATGATCGTTAGCATTTTTTAGCAATAAAGTCTTTTTAATTAAGGTATGCACATATTCTTGGACATATGCTATTGTACACTTAATAGACAATAGCATAGTGTAAACATAACTTTTTTTTTTATTATTCCAAGGTATTGTGAGGGTACAAACATTCTAGCTACACTTTATGTCTTTGCCTCACCCCAATGCAGGTTAAAGGTGTGCCCTTCCCTCCCTTTAGTGCTCCCCGTGTCCTTTAGTTGTAGATTCGCCCCCCATCCCCCTAATCCCTGGAGAGTATTTCTGCATGTGATCACCCTAGTGTTGATCAGTTAGTACCAATTTGATGGCGAGTACAAATGGATCCCGTTCTTCTGCTCTTGAGGTGCCTCACTTTGGATGATAGGCCTAAGTTTAGTCCAGGAAAGTATAAGAGGTACTAGATCATCATCATTTCTTATGATTGAGTAATATTCCATTGCAAACATATACCAAATTTTAGTAATCCACTCATGGATTGATGGGCACTTGGGTTGTTTCCACATTCTTGCAATAGTGAATTGTGCTGCCATGAACATTCGAGTGCAGATGTCTTTATAGTAGAATGTTTTGTGCTCTTTTGGG
>CAUYSK010052767.1:0-10825 GCA_963575035.1 Avahi laniger
GGAGAGATAGGAACACTCATACACTGTTGGTGGGACTGCAAACTAGTGCAACCTCTGTGGAAAGCAATGTGGAGATACCTCAAAGAGATACAAGTAGATATACCATTTGATCCAGCAATCCCATTACTGAGTATCTACCCAAAAGAACAAAAGACATTCTATAAAAAAGACATCTGCACTGGAATGTTTATAGCAGCACAACTCACAATTGCAAAGATGTGGAAACAGCCCAGGTGCCAATCAGGACATGAGTGGATTAATAAAATGTGGCATATATATGCCATGGAGTACTATTCAGCTATAAGAAACAATGGTGATATAGCACCTCTTGTATTTTCTTGGATAGAGCTGGAATCCATTCTAATAAGTGAAGTATACCAGGAATGGAAAAATAAGCACCACATGTACTTACCAGCAAATTGGTTTCATTAATCAACACCCAAGTGCACATACAGGAATAACATTATCGGGCGTCGGGCAGATGGGAGTTGGGAGGAGGGCATGGGTATATACATACATAACGAGTGCGATGCGCACCATCTGGGGGATGGACACGCTTGAAGCTCTGACTTGGGTGGGGGTGGGGGGACAAGGGCAACATACATAACCTAAACATTTGTAACCCCATAATATGTAGAAATAAAAAAAAATCAAGAGTTATTTAAAACTGAGCACTAGAAAACAGTCTAAAAACATTAAAGAAGAATAATTATAATAACACTGTGGATATACTATATGAAAGTTTGTTAAAATAGTTAACTTGGGCAAAAAATAAATAAATTTTGGTCTTGCTTAAAAAGTCACTGGTGATAAAGGTCTTGATATTGCAAAGAAAAGTTACTAGAACAGGGATTCACAACCAACATTTGCCTTGGTTATTCCTTTTTCTTCAATAGGAAACACAAATATATGTCTTAAATAAATATCATGTAAAGGTTGTGTGATAGGATAAGCTGAGACCATGTGCAAAATTCAAAGGAGAGTTAAACTCCTAAAGTTCTGACTTCTGGAGAAGGGCAAATTAGAACCTTTTTTGAATGACTTGGTGATCTGTAGTGAAGTTATAACTGACTTTCAAGGCTAATACTGAAGCAGTGCTCTTCCGTAACTGCCTAACTGGCAATTAATCTTATTGGTAGTACCTCTGGTGTGCAGGCTATTAAACCTTTTAGATATCACTCCTATGATCCAAAACAATTCACTTCTTGGTGTATGCTCAACTCTTACATATGTAAGAACACATGTAAAAGGATGTCCATTACAGTGATTCTTTGTAGTGTCAGAAAAAACCAAGGAGAACACTTTATGAACATCTGTAGGCATAAGAAAAAAGGAGAATTTTGATGGGGGCAATTATGTTATATACATTTTGATTGGAAACTGGAACATTCAATTATTAACTGATATTAGAAATGGAGGATGCCTGGCTGGTCCACTGCTTTGGGTAAGGCATTACATATAGTATTTCTGTGATCTGATATCAAGCCTTTAAGAATGTAACCTGTGAATTCCGTGGCATCACCTTCCAAGATGTGATTGTGCTCTGAGGAATTGATTTTCAGTGGCTAATATCACAAATAAGGGTACAAATAAGCCAGAATGGTGACTTATACATTCAAAATGAAAGAGATATGTGGCAGGATAACCAGCACCTGCCATTTCCCTGGATTTTCCCTCCTGATGGGTAAATCAACCTGGGACAACCAAATTATAGATCAGAAGACCAATCTGTGTGCACTGAATTAGAAGAAAGGGAGACACACAATTAAAGATATTTCAGTATATGATTCATAACTGTTTGAATTTATTTTTTTCTGCTTGAAAGATAATTTCACCCAAATAATAGATAATAGGTCCTTTAATCATCCTTTTCCATTTCTGAATTAAAGAAACATTTCATATTCTACTATTCCATTCCCTTTTAAAACAAAAACAAAATGCAAAGCCATGCAGACAACTGCTCTCCTTTTCTTACTATTTAAAATTACTATATATATATGTTTTATATATTTGAAATTATTCAGCTTTTTCTTGGGTGAGAGGATATAGCTGACCTCAGAATAAATTGTCATCAATTGACTATGATTGGGGGTGATTTTTATGCCCATCAAACTTCATTTAAAAAATGTATATTGCCTGTCATATTAGGCATTGGCAAAGACAAAAAGATCTAGTCTGTCTTTCAAAAAATGTATAGTTCATGGAAAAGAAGAGTAAACACACAACATTTCTAATTTCCAGTGGTGACTGCTATAGCCATTAATATACAAAGGTACAGTAGGATCACAAGAGAAAAACAAAAACAAACCCCTGAGACATGAGAAAATATTTCTAGAGAATAAAGAATTTGACCTGCAGAGAGAGTAGGAATTTGTCTATTGACTACCAAAAGGAATGTACTTCAGGTAGTAGTTAAGACAGGTGCAATGGTAGAGTCCTGATTTATGAGAAACCCTAGTTTTCTTAATGGAATTTTGAAACATCCCAATCTCAGCACAGAATTCTAAACCTCTTAAGTAAACGTGTTTGTTGAGATGAGAAATGCCATCTTTCATATTTGTTAACTTTAATATCAGAGGTTGTTTTCAGCTTTGTAACACAATTCTGAATGTTTACCTTATTTGGAGTTTTAGTCTATAACGGAATCACTATAACCAAAGCTGCCCATATCTGAATCTCGCTGGCTAATTGGGGAGTTTGATATAATTTGAATTCCTACTTTATTGCCCTATCAAAGCAAATCTGGTATAGTTGGTAACATTGGCCTTCAGGCTATGAAAACTAGAAAAAAAAATCATTGATTTGTTCAGTGTTGACTGTGCATACTTTAAATTTTAATAAAAATGCCATATTTCTACTATTTTGAAATCCTTCATAACTAGGGTCAGGGTATTACTATTTTTATGCTTTCTAACATTTTAATCCCTCCTTTTTTAATTTAACATTTAAATCCCCCTCATTTAACCCCCCTTTTTTTCTCTAGTTGCCGGCTGTAACAGCAGACTACCTTCCATCATTATTAGCGTTTTCCCCAATGTATTATAACTTCACTGCAACTTCTAGAAAGCTTTAACTCCTCATGATGAAAAGACATTGTACAATTGAGCCTATACTATTTTAATATGACTGGCATAAATTGGTGAAAATAAGAATTATACTTCTTTAGCAGGAAGGGCTTTTCTAAACCAAATACTGCTTTGGCCAGATCACAAAGTGGGAAACAGTGTTAAAGATTCAAATCAGCATCCTTTGAAAAGTGCTTGCCACCATTTTGCAGAAAGCCTTTAGGAAGTTTGGTGTCACATCACAGAGTTTGACTTAAGAACTCTTTTGTGCTATCATTTATTCTACTTTCATCTGCTGTCATCAAGAAAATTCTTATCTGAGAGAACATTAACAACGCCAAGAATCTGGAGTAACTGAGTGCCCAGTTAACTGTCTATACTATAGTAATACTGTAACATAAATTCCGTTGTCCCTTTCTGAGCACCAACAAACGTCATGCTTGTGTAAATTGCTCAACACAAGTGACACAGGGACCATAGTAAGTTCAGCAGAAAGAGCAACTGCTGTATAAAAAAGACTATCACAAAAATATTCTGTATCTCTTTCATTTCCCCCCTGCACTTTCTCCACCACACTAACAAGAATAGGCATAATAATAATACCTAACATTTATTGAGCCCTCATTATGTGGAAAAGCAGTTCTAGACACTTGACTAGGCACTTCATACAATACTGGCAATAGCCATATGAAATAGGTATTACAATTATTCCAATTTTATAGGCGAGGAAACTGAGGCATAGAGATGCTATGTAACTTGCAAAAGTCACACAGCCATTTAGTGGCAGAGCTGGAATTCTAACCCAACGTAGATTGGCTTCTAATCACTATGTTTATACCACTTCAAGAAAGGAATATCCTGGACCAATGGGAGAGTGGAAAGAAAGGAAGGTAGTTGAAGAAAGTAAGCCTTGTGGTCTTGGGAACAAGTAAAGAGAAAACTTAAGGACAACGGGGTGGACAGATGACGGACGAAGAGATACTAAATTCCATATGGATGCCTCCAGGACCCAGTAAGTTCCCCTTCTGTGAATACCTTTGTAAAAAGCACCTTGACCACTGAGAGTTCATGCTACTGTTGGGAAGGTTATTTTTCTAATAGTAAGATGCTTGAAAAAAGAATGTAGTTCAATAATAGGAATAAAAATCTATTCTCTATCGGACTTTGTGAACCAAATTTTATTCATTTTTTTCCCCAAAGAACAACATGAGGCGCATTTAATAGATTAGCAAACTAAGTTGCAGAAAGGTTAAATGGCTTACCTAAGGCCCCTGTTGTGTGTCTTCTTATGTTTACCCAACATGAGAATGTGAACAGGATTTCCAAAATTAATCCTTGGAGGATCTGTATTTTTTCATGTTAAAAATGTTTAATATTTTTTTCTAATGATAAAAGTTATTACACATATTTGTCAGAGCATTTGGGAAGTGCAGAAAAATAAAAAGACAAATTGTTATCCATTATTTTACCACTTAGACCTAACCATTTTGAGCTTAATGTTGAATTTACTTATGGTTTTTTATTATATCTTTTATTTTGCTTTTGTGCACAAGTGTGAAGGTGAGTGATTTTATAACTTATATATAACCTTTTGAAAACTTTTTTATCACCAATACATTGTGAGTATAATCACAAGATCTTAAATAATCTTTAGATATACACTTCATAGTGTTGCATGGCATGGAATACTATAATTTTTTGATAAATCTCTTATTTCTATATATTTAGGTTATTTTTCTATTTAGATTATAATAATCAAAATTCTACATGTACATATTTTAATAAATGTTTAATTATTTCTTCAAGGAAAAAAAATCTTAAAAGTTATTAGATCAGGAGTCTAAGCATATGTGAAGTTCTTGATGTAACTTCTCAAACTGACTTTCAAAAAGGCTATAATAATTTCCACTGCAGGAGCTTTGAATGAATTTTAAAAAATACAAACAAAAGAAGCCCTATTCTGGCATCACTGAAAATAGGTGTTAGATTCTCTACTAAATTTTATTTTCACAGATCTTAAAAATCATAATATAGCTAGCAAACTTTAATTTGAACTGGTGCTATGTGATTCAGCCAAGATGCAAAAATCTTCCTTTATCATTTATATTTAAATCCATTTGTGTTATGTTATCCTTGAAGAGCAAAGGTGAGTTTTGTTTTGTTTCTGATTACTACATTAAATTCTATATTTTCATCTGGCTAGCTGAAATGGTCTGATTTTAAATATAAATGAGTAGCCCCTCAAGGTTTCTATAAGAAAATACAGCAAAACAATTTAAATGCTCTGAATTATACCAAAAAACCCCATATATAATGATTTTGTTATGACCCTTTTTACTTTTTGAAACATTTTGATAAATAGAATCCTTCCAGAAAGACCTAGGGTATATGGTCATAAAGCCTGAATGTTTATTCTAGCAGTTATCTTTACATTAGGAACTGATTTTCCAAACGCCCAGATGTAATGTTAAACTCATGATGTTAGGTAGTTCCAATCTGACTTCTCTATCTTAGATGATTTCTAGTTGTTCTTTCTGTGGATTTGGGGGGCTTTACCAGGAAAAGACATAGAAAAATCTGCTAATTATTTCTGACCCTGACAATAGTGTTTTTTTTTTTTAACACAATTAGAGATGATGTGTGTGACTAAGGAAGAGGGACAATTTGTCTATAACAAGCTGACCTTTAAAAATGAAAGTACAAAAACTTGTTTAAGTCACAAAATGAGTGAAAACAACGCATATAAACTTCTAGACATTCTTTCAAAATCAAGATCAGTTTTCATTCTCAAAATTTCAGGGGAGCCTGTTTTAAATTTCCACACTTAATTTGCAAATGTTTTATATCTTAGTAGGTGGTATATTCTTTTAGAGTTCAGGCTTTTGTGTTTACTTGTTGATCTTTGGTTTGTATTGTCTTGTTTTCTTTTCAATTCTTTGTGTTAAAACTATTCAAAGTTAGTTTTCAACAATCTGAATTTAAAAACAACCACATAATAAACCAGCAAATTATGTATAATATTCTTGACTTTTTCAGTCTTTTTGCTATTGCTTAGTATAACATTAACATAATATAAACATCATGAAATACAATGACTGTGACAGAAATAAACCATTGTTTTTCCCTAATAATAAGTAAAATGAGGCTTAGATTGTTTACAATTTGCTTTCAAACAAACATGTAGCATAAAATAGACATCAGATTAACTTCTATGTCTATATATTGTAAAATCAGAGCTCTTCACTACTACAACAACAAATATTATGTTAAAGCATTATAAAAATTGCTTCATGGGCTGACAACATATGAACAGCTCTGCAAATTCTCCAAATGACAATACATGAAGAAAACAAAAACCAGAAGGGGTCAAACACATTAGTTCAATAGTCCTTCCCATTGGAGCTATCCATTTGCAAAAATTATTAGTAGGCATCCAGATTTGAAACACAGATCCTTTGAATTATGATCCGATATCTTCCCCCGAGCAATACCTGCAATCACCAAGCTTTAGTTTCTTCTTTTTATAATTATTATTTTCAACCTATAGCTATAATAATGCCTTCAACATGTTAGAAATAAATCAACTAGCTATGACTGAGTGGGAACTTACATCTGTATCAGCAATGTTACTACCAATATTTTACCTTCATTTAATAAAAATATGCTCAATAACTTTAAAATATTTAATGAAATTATGATAATTTTTTTTAAATTCAATTTTCCAAAATGAAAGTAATCAAATGAAGAAAAGTAAATTTATAAAAATAAAATAAAAATTTGCAAGCCCTCAGCAATGCTTGTAGTGCTGAATTTCAGATAAGCACCCAAAAGTTTTGAAAAATTGTCAATCATTCCATGGAGATATTTTATGTGGAAATGCGAACTTTATATTTTCTAATATTTTATTATAAAAATTTATGGAGGTACAGAAAAGTTGAAAGGATTCCACAGTGAACTCATATACTTATCATCCAGGTTCTATAATTAGCATTTTTACCTTACTTGCTCCATAACATGTCATTGTATCTCTCTATCCCTCTAATTCATCCATCAGTGGATCTTTTTTAAATATATATTTCAAAGTAAATTGTAGAGATCACTGTGCCTTTTCCCAAATACTTCTGTGAACATGCCATTAATTATCATTAACTAGAGTTTAATATTTGTATATAGTTTTTTACTTTTGAGGCAAAATTTTCACACAATGAAATGCATAAATTCTAAGTGTCTCTTTCAATGAGTTATGACAAATACCTAAGACTGTGCAACCCAAAGCTCTCTCAAAATACCAACCAGTATAATCACCTAGGAATTTCCCTCACTTCCCTTCCCAGTAAATCTCCACCGATTTCCCCCACTACTCAGAGACAACCTTTTTTTTTTTTTTTACCACACGTGAAATATCATACAACATGTAACCAATCATTTCAATGAGACCTCTTTGACTCAACATAATGTTTTTGAGATCCATTCATGTTGTTGATTCTATCAGTATTTATAATTCCTTCTTACTGCCGAGTAGTTTTCTTTGTATGGATATAATAGAATTAGTCTATTTTCTTTATCAATGAACACCGAGGCTCTTTCTAATTTTGAGATATTATGAATTATTATAAATATAAATCTTTTTATGGAATTACACACTTTTCATTTCTCTTGTAATGAAATTTTGAGTCATGAGGTAGTGTGTGTTTGGTTTTATAGGAGACCGTCAGAATGTTTTCTAAAACACATGCATCATTTTACAATCCCAAAGCATTATATGAAAGTTCTGATTTCTCCGTATCTTTGCCAACATGAAATATATGTCATTTTAATTTTAACCACGTTGGTGGGAATTTAGTGGTATCTCAGTGCCACCAATGGGAATAGCATATTAAATTATATTGCCCTGAATAAAAATCATTTGTAGCACTATTATACATGTTTATTGCCATTTGTGTTGTATATCTTCCTTTGTGAAGTGATTGTTCAAACTTTTGCCATTTTTCTTTGATTGTCTTTTTATGATTGAGTTGTAAAATTTATTAAAATATCTTGGATACCAATTCTTTGCTATATACTAGTTTTGTAAATATTTTCTTCCCAACTTTTGGCTAGTCTATTCATTTTCTTAATAGTATATTCTGATAATCAGAAATTTTTTTTTAATAAAATCTAATTATTTTCAAATATGGTTATTTTTTTCTATGTCTTTTCTAAGAAGTCTTTTACTACCTCCAAGTGGCAAATATATTCTCCTATGTTTTTTTAAGGGCTTTATTGTTTTAGCTTTTATGTTTAGGTCAAGAAATACACACACACATACACCCCAATAGTCTTCTTAAGTAAATATTACCATGTCAAATATAGCAAATATAAAAAAGAACAATAATTATGACCAAATAGGATTTATCCTGAGAATAAAATGCTGGGCTAATTTCAAAAATCAATCAATATGATTCACTACATTAATGGACTAAGAGGAAATACTATATGATTATTTCAATAATACATAAAATGCATTTGACAAAATCCAATAATTCATGAAAAAATAAAATGAGTTCTCATCAAACTAGAAATGCAAAAGGATTTCCTCACCTGATAAAAAGCATCTATGGAAAATCTGCAGCTAAATCATATTTAAGGGTGATGTACTGAATGCTTTCTCCCTGTGGTGATTTCCAATTTTATTTCATATCTGAAAGTGTCATGATGGCTAAATGCTTCTCAAGTGTTTCTTGTTCCTTCTCCAAATTGTGTACAATCAAATCAAGAATATTATGCATAGCAAAGGAAATAAAAGCACATATTTCTTCCAAAAACAGTGGTACAGATGATCAGTAGAGAAGGGTTTCATGAAAAACATTGATCACTGATGGCATGGATTATTATAGATGATACAGAAGATTGAAGCAGAGCTAGAAGGATTTAAGAAGTTTCAGAAGGATGAAAGAGGGAGACAAAAGGTGTTGGGTAGAGCCTTAAAGAATTATAGTGGAGGAGAAGAAAAATGGCCTTCGATTCTGGGGATTTAGTTATGAGCAACCTAAATATAGATTAAGGGTAAAATGAGATTAGTCCCAGTAAGGCAGACAGTTGTAAAGAGATTACGAATGTTGGGAATAACAAGGGCTCAGTTTTTAAGACACCTTTTTACCATTGCTGATGGGGCCTATGGGAGGTAAAGTCTTTACCTATTATTTAAGGCCTTTTCCTAACCTCTGATGATGAAGAGTAGGAGAAAATATGGCAGTAGGAAACAAAAACACCTGTGAGTGTATAGAAGTTTTAAACAACAAAATTTACAAATTGATCTAATTGGAAAAATCACATTCATTGCAAGCATATGTGCATATCACAAAATTTGGCTATTTAAGTGATATGTAAATTTTATAGATTTCAAAGAATAAATCCTCTATATACCTCATTTACAGATTACAATGCATTTAATTAGAATGAAATAACAAAATTATTTAAAAGTTCGTACATTTAAAAATCAAGCAGCACATATAAAGAATTCATTCATCAAAGAAGAAATTATGATAATTAGAAAATACATAAGACTGCACTATATTGAAAATACTACATAACAACATATTTCAGTGTGAGCCAAGTAGTGTGCATAAGTAAAATGTGTAACTTTAAATGCATTGTTTGCAAATAAAGAAACATTGAATATTAGTGAACAAAATACTTTTGAGCTTAGGAAAGTTCTTAGGAAAAAAAAAAACAAAGGATGCTGTTAAAATATTTTTTTAAATATTGAAATGTAAACCTCAGATAATACAAATTGAGTATTAAAAACCCAAAATTTTGTTCTCTAAAATGACCAAGAAAATTGACAAATCTCTGGAAAGATTGCTTAAGAAAATTAGAGAAAGGTACAAATTATATTAGAAAACAAAGAGGTCCATCAGTATAGACATAGCAGAGATTAAAAAGAAACTATTATAAAAAATTTATGGCAATAACATTAAATAATTCCAAGGCAGATATAATTTACTAAAACCAACTTAAGAGAAAGCATAAATACCTTAGAATCATTAAGAAATTAAACTGATAATTAAAACTCTTAAAACTCATTTACATCCATTACTAGTGGAAATGTAAAAATAGTATAACCATTTTGGAAAAAGATTTGGCAGTATCTCACATACATAAAAACACAGCTACCCTTTCAACCAATAATTCATTCCTAAGTATTTACTCCTGCAAATGAAAACACATCTGCAGAAAGATTTGTACAAAGTGTTAGTGAAAGCTTTATTAGTAATAGGCAAAAATCTAGAAACAATCCAAACATCCACCAACAGTAGAATAAATAAATCATGGAATATTTGTATAATAGAATTCTACTTAGCAATAAAAAGGAATGAACTATAGGAAATATGGGAGAATCTCACAGACATTATGTTGAGTTCAATAAAATTAGCACAATAGACTATTTACTGTATGATTTCATTCATATGAAGTTTCAAAGCAGACAAAACTAATTTATGCTGAAAAAAGTTCCAAACAATAGCCATCTCTAGATGAAGATGTGATTAACTGAGATGAAACATGAGGGAACTTTCCAGAATAATGGAAATGTTCTGTGGTCTTAATAGATTATAAGGTGTATCATTTTTCAAAACTGTAGATGTGTAATTCAACATATATGAGATTATATAAAAATATTGAAATAATGAGCGAGCACCGAGGGAACATATAGATAAAACAAGAATAGCAGAATGTTGATAGCAGTTGAACCCAAGTGATGGGGATTTATTATATTATTA
>CAUYSK010052768.1:0-36546 GCA_963575035.1 Avahi laniger
GGCATGGTGGCGCATGTCTGTAGTCCCAGCTACCTGGGGGGCTGAGGCAGGAGGATCGCTTGAGCCCAGGAGTTTGAGGTTGCTGTGAGCTAGGCTGACGCCACGGCACTCTAGCCCGGGCAACAGAGTGAGACTTTGTCTTAAGAAAAAAAAAAAAAAAAGAGAGAAGGCAGAAGCCTAGTTAGAAGGCTTTGCAATAAGCCAGATGAGTAAGAGGATTGCTTGACTGGTGGCAGCAGTGGAGGTGGAAGAAGTGGTTGGATGCTCGTTCTATTTTGAAGGCAGAATAAGCAAGAGTCCCAGAAAGACTGGTATGGGTTATGAGAGAGATGACTCCAAGGTTGTGGTTTGAGCAACTGGAAAAATGTAATTACCATAAACAGATGAAGACAACATGGGATGCAGCCTGAACATGGGAAACGAGGGGATGAGGAGTTCAGTTTTGACCGTGTTCAGTTAGGGTATACGGAAGACATAGTGCTGGGAAATGCCAGTAGAACACAAAGAAAAACTGACTATTTCAACACTACCGACAATTAAAATGACCAGAGCATGCACTGATTATTTCACTGGGGGAAAGTTGGGGTCACGGAAGGCTACCTGAAAAATGGGTCTTGAAGGAAGAATATGAATTAGCCAGGGAAAGGAGGAGAGGGAGAATGTTTCAGGAAGAGAAAAGATCACAAATGAAGAGAAGACATAGCACAGTGTGTATAGACACGTGCTGTGTGCAAATGGCAAGCAAGGGGAAGCCTAGTGTGTGAGGCAAGAAGTGTTGACAGGTGAGTCTGAACACAGCTAAAGCCACTTCTGGGAAGCTTAGTATGCCCTGATCATTAACTTGGACTTTATTCCAAGTTTACACAGAACTGCTGAAGAGGTTTTGTTCTGTTTTGTTGGGACACAGTCCCGCTGTGTCACTGTGGGTAGAGTGCAGCATCATCACAGCTCACAGTAACCTCAAACTCCTGCGATCAAGTGATCCTCTTGCCTCAGCCTCCCAAATAGCTGGGACTACAGGCGCATGCCACCCAGCTAATTTTTCCATTTTTAGTAGAGACAGGGTCTTGCTCTTGCTTAGGCTGGTCTCAAACTCCTGAGCTCAAGCGATCCTGCCTCGGCCTCCCAGAGTGTTAGGATCACAGGCGCTGTAAGCCACAGCGCCCTGCTAAGAGTTTTAAGCAAGGAAGTGACACATTGAGATCTGGAAGTTTTCACTCACTTGAGTAGGTGACTGAGTGGCACCGTTTTTGCAGTACAGATATAAAGCAATGAGTTGATAAGACAGGTCATAAAACATATAAATCAGACCCTTAAGAAATCAATAACTCCAATAAGAAGGAGCTAATTTTTTCAGTAATAGTGTAACTCCCTCTGAAGGCAGATAACCAAATACTTCAGAAAAGTTTTTGTGACATAATGGACAGAGACTCAAGTCACAACTTTCATAAGAGTACAAGTTCTATTTGTACAGAACTCTAATTTACAACACTTACAAATGGTGCATCTCATTTTGATCACACATTTCCATGAGGTATGCAGGAAAGTGACTATGTCCATTTTACAAAAAAATCTCTCCAGGCTTTGTCTTAAGAGGCGAAACGTTTAACTTGCGCATCCAAACCACTACAGGAGAGTGTCATTAACGTAAGGACTAGATGTGGTCTTAGAAAACAATGATGGCCCTGATCAAATAATGTTAACCTCTGTTTTATTTTTATCACTTGGAATGAGTTTAATGTTCTTTGTTTTTTCACATGATTCTTAGAAAAGTTGCTGAATTATTTATGTCACTACACTGAGACACCTAATATTTATTTTCTGGGTTTCCCCAATCAGACTGTGGGCTGCTACTAAGCGTGAACCAGGTCTCATTTATCCTTACGTTCCCTAGTGCCAAACACAGGCACTCAAATATCTGTCAAACAAATCAATTAATGATTTACCTTGAGAGAGAGAGGTGACAGACAGATACAAGAAACTAACATAAATATCTTTAATATAATTTTAAAACAGAAATTGAGTTTATCATCTTATGCTAAGGGTGACAGAGTATCATCAGCTTATGAAAAATAAATTTGAAGTTCGACAACTTTCCACTTGCATGGGATGGCAAAACAACACATATACGTTATACACAGACACAAATATTAAATAAAGACTCAGTTACTAAATTATGCCTACAGATGGTTTTCATTCAGTACCTTGTGATTTTATTTTAGCAGCTTAAAGAATATTCAAAAATACTAAGTGAGTGGTTTAGAAAAACAGACTGAATACAAGATTTTCCTAACAAATATTAAGAAATCAAGTTCTCTAAACCCTCAGTGGCTTTCAGACATATTGCCAGTAACTACCAACATCCAGTATTTCTCTTCAGCCACTGTTCCCACCATCCACCAGAACAAGCATCCGGGCCACTCTGCTGCCTCTCCCCCATTCTTCAGAGCCACCTGGTTTCCTGATCCACAGTTTTCTGAAAGCCCAGGCGGCTTAATCTTTATGTCACGATGTTTGCCGAAACCCATTAACTGATCTACCCTGCTTATTTGATCAATATCCTTACATGTAAATCTACTGTAGGCAGAGCCTCACAGATATCTATTCAATTTTATGTCTAAATGTCCTGTTGATAAAAGAAGTAGTTTTGTTTTGGTTCTAGAGGGTGTTGGGACCCAGTGATTCTAACCAATGTGACTGATGGGCCATAAGATAAAAACTGAAGACTACTGCTGGAAGGATGTGACTAATTGAAGAGAACGTTGCGAGAAGTCTTAGGGTAGAGCATGGAGGATTCACATTTGTAATTAATTTGAGAAAACTGTTATGTAGTTAGGAGAGAAGAATCAACTAGATACACTTTATAGAATCTTGAAAAAAATTCTCAACATATTTGGTTGATAAGATGGTGATACGTGAGCCGGACAAACTAACAGTTTGCTTCTCCATAAATCCCACACCCAGACCTCTCTGTCACAGCCTGGAAGGAGATTCTACTCTACCTTTAGCTTCTAGATAACCTACATTTTTATGAATGATTCTGAATCACACAAATAAAGGAATTTATCAATGTAACCTTTCTGAATAGGAAAACATACAGCTCATACAAAGCTGGGAAAGGCAGCCAATATCCCAAATAAACGAAAGAATATTCAATGTGATCTGAACTGAAATCAACACAATGAATTCTCATATAATTAAAAGTAAATTCTACTTTTAAAATGGCAAAAGCCAACCATTTTATACATAAATAATAACCTCCACTATTTATTGAGATATTACTATGTGCCTGTCACTGTGATTGTAAGTTTACACTTATTCTTTCATTTAATTTTTACAATCCCTAGGAGGCAGGTTTTATTCTCATTTTGCAGAGTAAATCGTAAAATGGGGGGAGGGGTAAGACAGTTTGGCAAAATAGACATCTTAAAAAAAAAAAAGACCTTTGGTTGACCATAAACTTAAACCAGCCACTGCACTGCTAAAAAGCTACTGCAACATTAAGGGACATCAGACAGTTCTACTAGATTCCATAGTAATCAAGGTATATTTAAAGCCTGCATCCATTTCTGGGGATTAGAGGAAGGATGCTGAAAAACTGGAGAAAGCATTTTCAAAAAAAGAAAAGTGGGCCGGGCGCGGTGGCTCACGCTTGTAATCCTAGCTCTCTGGGAGGGCAAGGCGGGCGGATTGTTTGAGCTCAGGAGTTCGAAACCAGTCTGAGCAAGAGCGAGACCCCGTCTCTACTAAAAATAGGAAGAAATTAATTGGACAACTAAAAATATATACAAAAATTAGCCGGGCATGGTGGCGCATGCCTGTAGTCCCAGCTACTCGGGAGGCTGAGGCAGGAGGATCGCTTGAGCCCAGGAGTTTGAGGTTGCTGTGTGCTTGGCTGACGCCACAGCACTCTAGTCTAGGCAAAAGACTGAAACTCTGTCTCGAAGAAAAAAAAAAAAAAAAGAAAGAAAATACACAGTAAATTCTTACAAGTAACAAAGAAAAGGGAGAAGGGGAACTTAAACAGGCCAGGCACAGTGGCTCACATCTATAATCCTAGCACTTTTGGAGGCCGAGGCAGAAGATTGCTTGAGGTCAAGAGTTCAAGATCAGCCTAAGTAAGAGGGAGACCCAGTCTCTACAAAAAATACAAAAATTAGCCGGGCAAGGTAATATGCACCTGCAGTCCTAGCTACTCTGGAGGCTGAGGCAGGAGGATCGCTTGAGCCCAGGAGTTTGAGGCTGCAGTGAGCTATGATTGTGTCACTGCACTCCAGCCCACATAACAGGGCAAGACTTTATCTCAAAAAAAAAAGGAAATATGTGCCAGTGTACTTAAAAATAATTTAAAAATTAATCATAACATCTATCCTCTACAAAAATTAGCAAAAATTAATAGAAGACATTACTCTGTGTCAGTGTTGACAAGATAGGGTGGGAAGGAACTTAACCCTCCGACCCAATAATTTCACTTCTAGGAAATACTTCCTGAGTAACAATTAAATTAATACACATTACGGCCCAGTTTTGCATGAAAATAAACGTGAAACTCTGTATCTCCGTACATACTCCTACAGGTGGACAGACAGGTGTGGAAGAAGGTATCCACAATCACTAGGGAAGAGCGTGGTGAGGGTGGCGGCCAAGGCTGAACGCTTTACACGGCAGGCTGAGGGTCTTACGCATGTAATGAAAGACAAGGGTGGGCAGAGCCAGACCAGCCTCCCGAGGCAGATGCAGCTGCCTGGAGAGCAGTCTCAGGGGCACAGGCACGCAGGGCTTACGGGGCTCACGGGCTTGTCGGCTTCCTCACTCTCCTCCTCAGAGTCGCTGGCTGAGTCTTGACAGCTGGCGCTGGCAGGCGAGACTGGCAGCTGAGGAAGGAAGGTCTGGAGCACTCGTAAATACACCAGCAGGCCGTCCTCAGAGAGTGCCCCTGGGTATGACAATCAGTTACAACATATTCTAGTTAAAATGGAAAACTTGGGTACATTTTTTCCTCATACCCAACAACACCCTTCTGACCAGAACTTATTGCAGTATAGTATGAAATGTATTTGGTCTTTGTCCCTGTTTATGCCACAGAGCATTTTTAGAATTTCTTACAATTTCCTAAAAGAAAGAGTGTCTTTTGTTATTTCCAACCAGCCGGGTTTGACCACATCTGAGTGTCTGCTCCAGCGGCGACTTGGGTGAGGGCCCTCAGATGGCCTCACGGTGGGGCTGGTTGCCAGAAAGATCAAGTGATGAGAGGACTGGAACTTTCACTCCACTCACCAACCTCCCAGGGCTGGGGGGACTGGGGATTGAGCTCGAAAAACTCCTGAACGACAAGACTCAACCAGTCTGTGGACTGCTGAACACACGGCGGTGCTGGGAAGGTGGCGTGTCCAGAGGGCACAAAGCTCCATCCAGGCCCCTTCCCAGGTACGCTGCCCTATGCATTTTGTCGTCTTGCTGTTCATCTGTTCCTTATAAGATCCTTTACAATAAACTGGCAAATACAAGCTTCCCTGAGTTCTGCGAGCTGTTCTAGTAATTTATCCAACCCAAGCAAAGGTTGCAGGAATCTCAATTTTTGCTAGTTGGTCAGAAATACATGTGATAACCTACTGTTAACACCTGCAATAGGCCATCCAACCGCATGTCCAGGTGGACAGCCATCAGAACGCACTTGAATTATAAGATACTTAGTTGGTGTTCACTTGGCAAATGTTCATTGTGTGGAGAAAAACCTCCACATATCTGGTCACAGAAGTATGCCAGGTTGAATGTGAGAGGAAGAAAAACTTTGTTTTTTCTTGTATCTCTTTATTCTAATAATTCACGTCCATATGTTGTATTAAAACCTACTAGAGGAAGATGCTATCATTCTAGAATAGGCACACTAGAAGTGCAACACAAGTGGGTGCACAGAAGAGCTCTCTCATTTAATTCTGTTATTTGTTTACTCTGTGTGGCCTTTTGAACACGTATCTGAAACAGACTTTTTGCTGCCTCTGGAAACTTTCCTCAGGGACACTGCCCAGAGCACAGCCCTTCAGCAAATACCCTGTTCCAAGAGATGCCCACCCTAGAGACCATCTTTATGTGACACGCACCACTGCATGAACTTCTGACTGACCTGCTAATGCAAGCTACACGTGAGTTCAGGTAAAATGTGTTTTGTATTTCATACCCAAATAATTTTCACCAACAGTTAAAACAAAATAGAAAAGCCACGGTGCTCCACCGCTCTTCTTTGAGCACCTCCTCTCAGCCAACAGCAGTGCACGCAGGAAGGGCTCGTAAGGGAAAACGATCTGCACATCGGCTAATGCCGGGACGATGAAGTGAAAGATCTGATCTGTGAAAGGTGCCTCCAGAAACTCCCCTGTGAAGGCTGTGAAGACCTGTTGCCTGAAGAGAAAAGTGGAAGCCACTTATAGAATCAAAGCACACTGTTCATCAAATCACTGATTAAAATAGCCTTTCAAAATATCCTTCTAATTAATCTATTATTTTAAATTAACCAAGTTAATCATTTAACATCAACTAGATCAACCTGAAGTGAACTTCATTTTATGTCTTCTTCATTAAGATAACTCCATCATGCCTTTGACAGCTACTACACAGCAGGACAATAACCAGGTTATCAGAATCCCAAATTTATATTAGGTTGCGGGCCAGAAAGAAAAAGGGCATTTTTCTATAAACTAAATCAACATTAATAAGAGTAAAAACTTGACTTTCAAGTCTATATTTAAAATAGCATCCTATGTAAAAGTTACTGTTAAGATACAGATCTTATAAAATGACAAAATCGGTAAGTCCATTCCATTCTCACCTTGCACCTTCTGGACAGGAGTTGTAAGTAAAGTGCAATGGTTTTAGAACATTCTCTAGCAAAATTTTTGCTATAGGAACTCGAGATAAATCAGAATATTCAATACTTGATGGAAGCTTGCTGTTAATCAACAAATAGAGAGACCTAAAATACCCTAAAAGGAAGAACACATATTTACAATTTAGTATCTTTTCTTATAATAAGGAAAAAAGCTCATCAGTTTTTAAATGCTTTTTATAAATCTCTATAGGTCCAAATTTCAGGCAATTCTTTAACATTTTATTACTATTAAGGACAACTTTAAACAGATAAGCGGCATGACTGGTAACAAACCCACGTGCCCATGACTCATGTCTGTAACAGTTGGCAACAGCCAATCCCACTTCACCTGTACCCCACTCACACAGAAGCAAATCTCAGAATTATTTCAGTTTATCATTAAAAGGACTTTATTTCTGAAAAATACCATTATCACAGCTAAAATAAACAGTAATTCCTTAATATCACAAATATTTAGTCAGTGTTCAAGTCTCCAATTATCTCGTGTTATAAATTTTATTTAGCTAGTTTGCTTAAATCAGAATTCCCAATAAGGCTCATATATTGTGATCTTTGGATCTATCTCCTAAGTGTCCCCCAAGTATTCAATTAGTTTTGTGGGCTTTTTAAATATCATGTCGAGGCCTGGCACAGTGGCTCACACCTGTAATCCAAGTTGGGAGGTTGAGGCAGGAGGATCACTTGAGGCCAGGAATTCAAAACCAGCCTGGGAAAGAGAGTGAGACCCTGTCTCTCCAAAAAATATTTTAAAAATTAACTGGTTGTGGTGGTGCATGCCTACAGTCCCAGCTACGGGAGGCAGAGGCAGGAAGACTGCTTGAGTCCAGGAGTTCGAGATCACACCACTGCACTCCAGCTTGGCCGAGGGAGTGAAACTCTATCTCAAAAGAAAAAAAAAAACAGAAAAAGAAAAAATATGTATTATGTTGAACTCATGGAGTTAACCATACTGACGGTTTCAATCCACTACAGCTGTTATCCTCACAGATTCCCCCCATCCCCCCAACCATCCCATCTGTGGGCCTGGCCTGAGCACCAGGTGGCTCCTGAGCCTGGAGGTCACTGGGAGCACTGCTCTGTGATTGGACGAGCCACCCCACTCCAACCTCCTGTCCTGATCCAGACCTGCACTCAGCCTCTTCTATGGAGAGGCTGAAGTTCCTTTTCAAGGAAGTGATGTATTTGGAGACCACAATCTGGTGGTCAGCAAGAAAATTAACTGATTTAAAGGCAACTTACATGTGAGCAGAAACAACTTTTATGGCCTTTATTAAATTTCCTTTTCTATGCTTTTGATAGGATTTCTGGGTGTGCAGTGAACATAAACTCTGGTTATCGCCAATGATTCAAATGATATATTCTTTTAAGAAATGCTTGCTTGCTTTTCATAAAATAGTAAGAACAATGTTCATGTGTTATTTGTGAATATCTCATCGTACAGACAATATTTGGTAGGACACATTAACATCCATTTGCTTGGGACAGTTTTGGAAAATAGTTCTATACAGCTTTGAACTTGAGTTAAGATTATTACACAATGAATACTTGGTACTCTCCTTAGATCTACGCTGTAACTAGCCCAATTCTAACCTAGTATACATTAATTGCTAGTGAAACTCAACATGGAAGCTTGAAAGCTCTTTTCCTATAAAACTGAAAATAAATGCACAACAATTTTTAAAAATACATTACTTTTTTTTAAAAAAAGTATCACATCATTAGTAACATACACGTTGAACAGATACGCATATGACACAGCATGACTGGAGTATTAAGTTCTGTTACAAGAGTTAAAAAGCTTCATAGCACATGATGTACAATAAAAATGCAAACTATAATCAACAAAAAGAATGTCAGCATTTTAT
The DNA here is from genome assembly GCA_963575035.1 of Avahi laniger. Lineage (NCBI taxonomy): Eukaryota > Metazoa > Chordata > Mammalia > Primates > Indriidae > Avahi > Avahi laniger. The sequence goes on from CAUYSK010052768.1 coordinate 8,752, forward strand.
AGACTAATAATATCAGGAAGCAATTTATCAAAACAACTGAAAAATGGCACACCACAGAAGATGCTAAAAGCGGCAATTTCAGTGTAAGATTTTCAAGCATTTCTTATTTTTAGACACATTTCAAATTTCAAATAACGCATATTTCTGGATTATCTTCCTTATAATTTTAGAAAACAGGAAAAATAAAAATTCTCATTGAATGCTTAGCCTTAAGTTGATATACATAATACATCGATTAATACAATGGATTACTTCTAATTATCATTAGTTCTTTAAAAAACTAAATCCCACAAATTTCAATTTACTTTTAATTAATGCAGCAGTTTCCCTAAGCTTTCAACAAAGTAGTTAAAAAAAAAACTCCAAACAATAGGTTGGAATGGATAAAAATTTAACTTTTACAGTTTTAATTCACAGGACTGAATCAGTTAGATTTAACCTATATTATCAGTCCATCATTTTAAGAAAACAAAAGCACATTTATACTTTTATCAGTTAAGTATGGCTTTTCAAAACCATCTTAGATCCTTTATGACTGGATCACATATATATATTTTAATGCTAACTAATATTTTTGAAGTCCCAGATACCTGAAGTATTTGGCTTTTCACTTTTGAGAGGATACTGGGATTGATAGTTTTTTATTTTAGATTTTATACTACTCACTTCATCATAAAAGTTTTTTTAAAAATCTATTTCACAGTTTTTCTCCAAATAGTGTCACTAACGTCCTCAGTGGAATTTCAAATTTACTATGTCTGCAGCCTGTTAGGGACTGGGCCACGAGCTCTGACTCCCGCACCTGCCCCGGCAAAACTGTCCTCCGTGAAACCCGGTCCGGTCCCTGGTGCTGGGGACCACTGCCTTATGTAATGCAGACATTTTAAGGATAGTATCAATGTATAAAAGCTTTAACACTCAGTTATAGAAAGAAAATTCAAATAAACTACTCCATTCTACTGAACGTGAGAATTTACCATTCTTTTAATATGAATAATTTAATAAGATTTACTTTTTTTTTCTTTTTTTTTTGAGACAGGTTCTCACTCTGCTGCCCAGGCTGGAGTGCAGTGGCCCAATCATAACTCACTGCAGCGTCGACTCCTAGGCTCGGGCGATCCTCCCTCCTGCCTCAGCCTCCCAAGTATCTAGGACTCCAGGTGCTGCCCACCATGCCCAGCTAATTTTTTTATTTTTTGTTAAAAGAGTATCGTTTTGTTTCCCAGGTTTTGAACTTCTGACCTCAAGTGATCTTCCTGCCTCAGCCTCCCAAAGTGCTGGGATTACAGGCGTGAGCCACCACACCCGGTGAATAGCAAGATTTGCTTTTTAATAAGGCAGGCCCTTCAAGTGACGTAACTCATGCATTTGCGGTATTATCTTTCCTATCCACTCAGGGTGATCATGAAGTTATAAGACCCCTTCCTACTCAGTCACGGATGGCTTCACTGCAGACGCAAATGTTGGATTAAAGTATTATACTTGAGACAACTTCTAAAAGCATACACTGATTTTCTTCATTTCCAAGCAAAAGAAAACAGCATGTTTCCAAATTTTCAACGTCAGTAGAGCCAAAGACAGACGTTGGAATCCCTGACTCTTGCAGGCACCCCTCACTGTGCACAATGCTTCTGTTACATATTTTGATGTTGGGGTAAGTCCTAAAAAGCGTGCTGGCTTGTACTTACGTCACATAATATTGCTACACTCCAGTTCTTACTCCACATAATACTTACCATTCTGAATCATGTAGTGCAAAATTTGTTCGATTACTGACACCACATAGCTGGCATCTTGTAAAACAGGCATATAAGTATTCTCAGATGAAAATACCTCAAGCATTCTCATCGGAAGTGCAACATTCAAACTGTCATCATTACAGTTTTGCAGCAACCTGTAAAAATGGAAAAAAAAAAAAAAAGAAAAAAAGGCATTCCCTCAATTACTGTGTGGCAAAGATCACCAAAAGTTTCCCCAAATTACTCTCAGTCACAATGGTAGGTACCTGAGCCACTCTGATCTAGTAGTACTAGACCACCTCTGAAAACAGGCGTATCTCAAAGATGGGGCAGTGATCAAACATTCTGCCAACCAGTTTGTAAGAGTCCTTATGACGTGCCAAACAGCACACTGGCACTGGGCTCACAGACGTGAGAAACAAAGAATTGGGTTACAAACAGCGTGGGAGGTATTATAATCCACGGATCGCACCAAGAGAAACTACATCTAATTAAACTGAAGGAGAAATTTCTTAAAAAGTGAACATCGTGTCCTTCAAAGATGACTTCAGGCCTTTCCATGCCTAAGCATCCTCCACACAGAACAGACAGTGACAGATTTCTGGTCCTTTTGCCTAAAGCCTCCCTTCTGCCTATGAGAAGGATTACAGGCAGAAGGGAAGGCTTAGCTGTCACAAAATTAGTCTTATTTAAAAAGAGATGTCTTTTCTTAAAATCAACTTTACAGATACATATTTGCACACATCAGTCTACATCCACCTAACCTGGGCAGCACGAGTCTGGACAGACCGCACCACGATCAGGATGTAGAGCACAGCTGTCGCTCTCCCCTGGCGTCTCCAGTCCACTCCCCCTCCGAGCCACTCACCTCGTGCACCTGTGCTATTATCCCCAGCCCTGTTTTCTGTCATTAGAGTAGGGTGCACTTCCTGCTCTTTTTCCATGTAAGAAATTGTTACACGGTATGGACTCAGTGTCCAGACTCTTTCACCTGGCATCTTTCTGAGATTCATCCACATGCATCCAAAGCTTGGTCCTTTGTATTGCTGAGCAGTGTTCCACTGCACGGAAATACCACCTTGGGTTACACGTGCACATGCCGACAGGTATGCGGGCTGTTACCAGTCTTCTGCTATTATGAAGAAAGCTGTTATGGGTGTTCGAGGGCCAGTCTCTGTATGGACTGGGCCTCATTTCTCTTGGCAAATTCCTAGGTGTGGAATCACTGGGTCACGTGGCAGCTATGTATTTAACTTTATAAGAAACTACCATACTTACAACAGCACACGAGAGCCCCACTTGCTCCATATCCTCGACACCCGGAACGGACAGTTCGTAGAACCTAGCCATGCGGACGGGCGTGTGGTCATATTCCACTGTGATCTGAATTTGTACTTCCCTGACCACTAATGATGATGAACATTTTTCAAGGGCTTACTGGTTATTCAGATGTTTCCTTTTCAAGTGTGTCTGCTCGAATCTATTATCCAATTTTTTAACCAGGTTGTCAGTCTCAGAACAATATGGACAAACTGCCCTTACCCATTTGAGGCCCTACCCTATAACCCTGGAGCTACACCCTGTCCTCTCTTGGAAGCAATGTTTGTTCTAGTAATTTTTACTTTGGTATCAAGATTCTCTCTCATACCGTGTCATTAGCAAACACGCTACTAGTTTTTGCAAGTCACAGAGACTCTGCGCACTGCCCTCGCCAGCCGTGACCCACATCCCTGTTCCCTCTGCAGCACAGCACCACGTGACTGACAACTCCACTCTTCCCACGCTCAAAACTCAACACTGCTCTCTTGGGCTGGCAGTGGCGTTACTGAGGAAAAAATCAAGAGACTGCAGAACAGGCAAAGAAAAAGGAAAAGGGGGGAGGGGTACTGAGTGTCCTACCCAGCCCATCCCTGGGCTACCACCCCGTATCCGCCAGGCTGTTCTGCAGCTCTGTAGAGACACAAGTTAACCTGTAGAAAACCCGTGAGTCATACAAATGCTTCCCATCTTGAGCTATGCAAAGTCTTCCCGTTCCTGGCAATGCAAAAGGCTTTTGTGAAATAGAGAATATAAGGCTCAGCAAGGTGGAGCCTCGTTTAAATTAACTGCATGTCTAACTGGGTCCTTCATTAATTAACAATTAATAAAAAACCTTTGATACGTGTTTACTTGAGAGTCTGACTCTACCTTTTGGAAAAGTAGTATCTAGCATTACCAACTCTGCGATTTCATCCTCAGTGCTCTGATCCAGCAGCTGCCCAGTCGGCAGCATCCACGCCAGCCACGTCCCCTCTCCTTCCCTGTGCCCTCTGTCCTTCCAGGACCTCAGACCCTGTCTTCCTCCTCCCTCCTTGCCCCACAGCCTCCTGCTGTGGAGGGTTCCTTCAGCGATCCGCTGTTTCTCTCCTATACAATCCACCCACCCCATCCAGCATTATGCACCGCGGTCTTAAAACCACTTCATCCCTCTCCTCGCTCACACTAAGCTGGTACCCATCCTCAACTCCTCCTCGCCTGAAACCCCACAGCCAGCGTGTCAGCAAATCCTGCCAACCCTCCAGAAGCTACCAACTCCGTGTCACCCTCTGCCATCGGCTCAGTGCAGGCCACCACCGCTTCTGGCTGGATTACTGCCATCCCTCGCCGATGCCCGTCTCTGCCCTGCCTCCCTGCAGTCCCTTTCCAACGCTGGCCAGAATGGAGCTGTGAAAACATGCAGTGGGGGCGTGGGAGGGAGGGGCTATTCTAGAGGAAAGATTCGGGAGACGTCAAAGGTAAAGTGTGGTCAAACAGACTCTGTTAAAAAAAAAAAAAAAAAGAAAACCAGCTATAAAGCACATCGTCAAGACAACCGGGGAAATTTGAAAATGAGCTGGGTGTTAGAGAAAGTGACTGATCGGAGCCGTTTCTGAGTGCAAGGGGTGCTGCGACTGTCAGAGCAGACGTCAGCTCCTGGTGTTGGCTAACGTGTTCTTGAACAACTTCACAGGTGTGACAATGGCATCATGATTGGTAGGAGAGTGTCTTCCTCTTCAGAGAGAGATATGGAAGTATTTGGGGAGGGGAGTGTCACTACGCTACTTTGCAACGATTCAGCGAAATACTGGTGATGGTCAACAATGTCAAAAATTCTTGACTCCACGTGGCAGCAAAGAGCAACTAGTATACCACTTTTCTACTCTTTCACGTTTGAAATTTTACCTAACAGAAACTTTAAGACACAGAGAGGAAAAAAAAGTCAGGTCATGTCACTCTTGCTCAAAACTTTCCTTTGGCTTCCCTGCTCTCTCAGCATAAAGCTGAAGTCCTCAGAGAACATCCCCACCAGACCTCGAATATCTGTGCCTTCTCAGCAGCCACCACGCCAGCTGACTCTGGCCCCAGGCCGACAACTGCTTGGCCAACGCCCTGCCTTGTTCAAGGCCTTTCTGACCAGATGATCACAAGAGCCACTCCCCCACTGAAATCCACAAAAGGCATTTCCTTCTTTTTATCTCAACACTTAACATTTACTTTTTTTGTGTAAAAACATTCATACTTTATGTTTATTTTTGGTCTCCCAGACCGGATATAAGCTCAGGAGTGTAAGAACCTTCTGACTCCTCACAGCCACACCCCCACGCTGAGAATCATGCCCAACACGGCGTAAGACACCGTAAGCTCTTTTTAATAAACCAAAGAACTGATGAGCCAACCCTAACGTTCCTAATGGACACTCACGAAAGAAGAAATCCAAGTAATGTAAATATTTGTAAGCTTTCTCAAAATTATCTTTATTTTCAAAATAAATTTACTTAAGTAGGTAAGTATCTGTTTACCTTTATGAACATTAGTCTTAAATAACAATGACACAGTGCTGGGATTGCAGGCATGAGACACCGTTCCAGGCCCAGAGAGGCTACTCAAAGGGCTCTCTCTACCTAAACAAGACCACCAAAAAATAATTTATCACACACTCTGTTTTAAAAAATACATAAGACCTTACTGAGACTAAGGGGAAAAGGGGGAGGGGTCTTCTTTACAAAAGAATGCCGGCTAATAAACATTGAAGCAGCAAGAGAATTATAAGAATCACCATTGCACAAACCATAGACGATGTTAAAATTGATTTAGGCATAGATCATCTACAGATGCTAAAACCCCTGGGTGACAGGTTGTATTCACATAGCAAGTATCATCCCACAAAGAAGAAAATGTACCTTTACAATAGAGAGCTATAGTCATTTCTGCCTTAACCCAATAATCAAACTCAGCATCATTCATAATGGGATATACCTCAGTAGGTGTCCCTTGATGGGATATGTGACTTTCGCATTACCTCCTAGGAAGCATTCTTATTAAAAATGTTTAAGTTAAATTGAAGCAAGCCTCTGTATCAGTGGCTCTCAATGAGGACAATCTTGCTTCTGGGGTGACATCTGGCAGTGTTCGGAGACACCTTTGGCTGGGAGCGGGGCACGATCAGCACTTGATCAGCCTCCTGCAGTGCAGGACGGCCCACGACAGAGCCCTTTCAAGATGTCAACAGGACAAGGTTGAGTAACCCTCCCCCAAAACTCAATTCCCATTTCACAAATGCAGAGACAGAGGAATGCATAAAATGAACGGTTCTTAAGGTCATTAAAACAAAAAAGAGATCTGTGAGACAAATGAGGAAATCTGAATATGGAGTGCATATTACATGGTATTAGAGAAGTCCTAATTTTCTCAGATGTGCAACCAGCACTGTGGTCACGTAAGAATGTGCTGATCCCAGATGTGGGGTGAATGCCATGATGTCTGCGACTTACTTTCCAATGCTTCAGAAAAACAGTATGCGTAGAGAAAGAAGGCAAATGTGGCAAAATGGTAACTTCTGAATCTATCCAAAGGTATTTTTTCAACCTTCCTTGTATTTGAAATTTTTCAAAATTAAAAATTGGAAAAGAAATGAGAAATTCCATTCGGATATATCATCTATTCAAATTACTTGCTTATGTGAGTATCTTCGAAAGTGACCTTAGAGAAAGTGTTCACAGCCTGCAACCCCAAACTAGCCCTGGGTCTGTTTTCACACAGCTATTGAGTAAAAAGTGGTTGATTGATTTTAAAGGGTTGTAAGAAAAAAGAAAGACTATTTAACAGAGATCACATATGGCCCGCGAACCCTAAAATACTTGCTACTTAGCTGTTTACAAAACATGTTTGCAAACTTCTGGTTTTCTACAATGGACGTATACACTTTGTTTTCAAATCTAAAAGTTTTTCTATGAAACAAAAGAGCTTAGGAAAGTATGAATTCCTGAGACTTGTCATCATTCTGGTTCTCTCTCACAGGTTCTCTTTTCCCATCTTTACTCCGGGTAAGTACTTTGGAGCACTCAGTCAGTAAGGCCTAGTTCCGACAGCAATCTTAAATATGCTTCCTTACAGGCAGCTCCCAGGAAATTCACTGCAATTGTCCTGACAGCTCAGAATCACGTGAAAATTTTACTACTGTGCAGACATAAGCAATTTATTAAAAACTGGTAAAGATATTATCTTGGTTTGTTATGTTCAGGTAACGTAAGTTCACATCACTTAGATGTGTTCTTTTCTAGACTGAATCTAAGAAAGTTATGGAAGTAATTTATTTTGAGTTCATATGTAAATAATCAGAGAGCCTGATGAAAGGTATATTCCAAAGAAGTGGCTTTCAAACTGCATGTTGGTAGAAACCCCGAGAATGAAATCACTCGCACATCAGTCCTCTCCTGAGTGACCTTCCATTCACTAGGAACCAGGAGATCCCACATTTGACAAGATAATTCCAGGACATTCTTGAAAGAAAATATCATCTGGAAGATACTTATACCTATGTTTTAATTTCTAAGTCACACTGGCAAGAATCACCTAGAGTGAAAATTGTCACACACAGAATATTTCAAGGTCTCAAAAAAATTTGTGGAAAAGCCACTGTCTCAGAACATGAAAACAAAAGGTGTTTTAGACATTCAAATTGGTCAATACATTATACATATAAGATGCTGACTACGACAGAATTTACCTGCAACAGAGGCTCATCAACCTCTTGATTTGAAATAAGCATGTAAGTCTCTCTGATCCATCCAACTGTTTGACAAATAGTGCACTGTGTTTAATTAAGTTCTGATACAGCCATATCTGCAACAGCAAAACACACAAAACTTTCAATCCATTAAAATTTAATCGTTTGCTAATTTACATAATATTCCAAATTTCCTTGAGTGGTAATATACATTTAATCAAACCTAATCAAAGCCTGAGTCAGGTTTTACTTAGCAATATTTGTATTTTCCATCTTAATAATAATACATCAGGGCTGGGCACGGTGGCTCACTCCTATAATCCTAGCATTTTGAGAGGCCAACGCAGGAGGATTGCTTGAGGCCAGGAGTTCGAGACCAGCCTGGGCAACACAGCCAGACCCTGTCAATACAAAAACTTAAAAATTAGCCAGGTGTGGTGGTGTAATCCCAGCTACTCAGGAGGTTGATGCGGGAGGATCACCTGAGCCCAGGAGTTCAAGGCTACAGCGAGCTATGATCAGACCTCTGCACTCCAGCCTGGGTGATGGAGGGAGACTCCATCACTAAAATAAACAAATAAACAAACTGCTTTTACTGCCTCATTAGACTAATTAATAGAAGGTTTTCCTCATGTTTCAGCCTAGCTCAGCTCAGGCGAAAATGCTGGGTTTTAAGGCCACAGATTCGGTAAGCAATAAGGTATTCCTCTGTCCTCTGTACTTAGTGCATGTGAGGATCTTTCTAGTATGTGTGGTCTGTAGAATGCAAGACTTGCTTTTCACTGCAAGACAATCTGAGATTTTAAATACAGGTAAACATAAGTTTTTAAGAATAGATACATATTTAATCTAACAATTATATATGAATTTCTTCATATTTCCTGGGAAAATGGGTAGTAACAAATTCCATTTAAAAAAAAAATTATTCATCTATATTTATTTTCCACCATTAACATACACTATTCCTCGTCACTGGTAACAGCAAAAGTCTAAAAAATTTTTAGAAAAAAATTTTTGATACTTAAAAATGAGAGACCCTACGTTTTACAGACTGCAGACGAACATGACGATGCGGTATTTCGGACGCTTCACACAGACAGAAGCGTGATGACTGCTGAGGCTGGCTCGGGTACATGGTAAGTGGGTCAACACAGTCTAGTTTTTTATGTGTGAAATTTCCCATAACAAAAAATGAAAAAGCCTACTGAAAATGTATATCGCATTTTAATAGGTAAAGCACATTACACAGAGGTGACCTATTACCACTGGCTGAGGAGTGCCTCACAAAGGCTCAGACATAGTGGAGGGGTTACCTGACTTCCCAATCAGACACATACCATTTCTACTTAAAAAAAATAAGAATTCAGAAAATATATAAACAAGGACAAGTGAAAATGTAGTTAACACTCACCAAACGTTTTGAGTCTTCATTCTGTCTGTAAAAAAACAGAAGCTGCCTTACCAAAAGGGTAAGGTTGGGACCACTAGCGATGGGAAAAGTGCCACCAGACTGGGACAGGCTAGCACAGCGATCAAATGCACTTCTTTGGACGGAATACTAAAAGCAAAACAAAGCAATACATGAATATGTTATTTAGATACACAGTTCTTACATCTAAACATATGCTACATGTTTTTACAGGAATGGTGGAAACTGGCAATGAATATGCTGTTGCTGGAGTTACTGGTAAAAGGTTTAAGGAAAGCCTGGCATGTGACAACAGACCCCAAGTGGCTGACAGACTCTCCTGCCACTTCCTTCTGCTCCGATCTTCAGTTGTGGTGTGGTCCATGTTTGTATTTTGTTATTTAAAAATTACCTAAAATCTCACCTATCTGTAAGTCTTAGTAAAATTAATGAAATTATTTATTGTGAAAAATACTATTATCAACATTAACTTTCACTTAAAAGGTGTATAAAAATACATACAAAATGAATGCTGACAATAACAAGGCCAGATTTAAAATAAACTCTTGCATGTCCATCTAATGCTTTCTCATTTTAAAAACAAACTTACTTACTTGCTGTTTTCTATCTCTATAGCCTCGAATAAATGACTGGATAATTACTGCGTTTTTCAATCTTCGCCTTTCTTCCTGAATAATGAATGGAGGAGAGAGGGTGCAATTGGTCAGTATCGGTGAAAATGACATTTGCTAGTAAAGACTTTCTATTAAAAAAAAAAAAGCTATATAATTCATATACCATGAAATTTATTCTTTAAAGTATACCATCTACTGAATATATTTTTAGTATGCAGAGTTATGCAATCATGACCGCTATCTAATTTTAGAACATGTTCATTACCCCCGAACAGAAACCCTACGCCCACTAGCAATCATCCTTCATTCTCTGCTCTCAATCCCTGCCCCCAGGAAGCACTAATCCACTCTCTGTCTCCATGGATTTGCCTATTCTCCACATTTCATACAATGGAAGCATATAACATGCAGCCTTTTGTATCAGGCTTTTTCTTTTTTTTTTTGAGACAGAGTCTCACTTTGTTGCCCGGGCTAGAGTGAGTGCCGTGGAGTCAGCCTAGCTCACAACAACCTCACACTCCTGGGCTTAAGCAATCCTACTGCCTCAGCCTCCCAAGTAGCTGGGACTACAGGCATGCACCATCATGTTCGGCTAATTTTTTCTATATATTTTTAGCTGTCCAATTAATTTCTTTCTATTTTTGGTAGAGATGGGGTCTCGCTCTTGCCCAGGCTGGTCTCAAACTCCTGAGCTCAGAAAGGTCCGCCCGCCTCGGCCTCCCAGAGTGCTAGGATTACAGGCATGAGCCACTGCACCCGACCTGTTTTTTTTTTTTTAATGTGTGTGAAATTTCCTGAGTTTTAAATGTTGACAATTAAATAAAAAAATGAAAAATTAATTAACACTATCAAATAAACATGATGGTGAGATGAATCCGTCAGTTTATGGCTGTGGTCTGCTATGTGCTGAGCACTTACCATGTGCTGGCTGACTCACTCCTCCGCCCAGCTTGGCGAGGTTGTTATTGCTATTCCGTTTTGCAGGAATTAAAGGAAGAAACTGACAAGGAGCTTGAAAGAAAACTTGAATTCAATGAATGTCTCCTGAGCACATACTATGTGCCAGAAACTATGTTGTTCCCTGTGGGAAGATGCACGAGAGTTTCTCCCGTGCAGAGAATGTAGGTCCACCTCAGAATACTGTGGGGCTGTATGACAAGTTAACCACCATCACAATATTTAAATAACAGTTCAGGGCCACCCAGGATTAATTGTCAAATAAATTGCATAGATAATCAATGTTATAGATGCAGAAAAAGGAGGGAGACTTGTCTTTGGGCTTGAAATAGGGCAAGGGATTTGGGCAGGGATTAAAAGATTAGGAATATTTTCCAAAACAGGTTGAATAAGAAAGAGAGAAATTCAGAGCCAGAGACTGAGGCAGCTTCTCTTTTGGAAAAATTCCTTTTGGAGGAAAAGTCTCTTCCTTGGAGGTAAGGGGTTTGGCTCAAAGGGTTAAGTCACTTGCCCAGGAGAACACAGCAAATTCATGCCAAATCCGGCCTAGAACCCCAGGGGCTATTTATGTAACCATCCACTGGTCATTTTATTAGTCTCTATCTTGGATTTTTTTTGGGGTAAAGATAAGAATGGTTATAGCAGAAGTCTCTGTAGAGCGACTGCAGAGTCTCTATGCCTGCTGGTTAGGAGCTATCTAATGCTGTCCTGGAATTTTTCCCATTTCTTCTTCTTGGAAATCTTTTTTCATGTGAAAGGAGTTGCTGGTAGTACCCAGATGGTGGCCGTGTAGTCCCTAGGTATGAGAGCCTGCCCAATACCAGTTGAACATTATAAGTAGTCATGGAGGACTACTCGAATGACTTCTGGCCGTGCATCTGGAAGAAGTCAAGATTACAGGAAAAATTATAGCAAGTGCAGAGAATGGAGGGGAGCATACAGATGACTTCTCACTGGCATGCAGAAGGAGTCCGAGCTGCTCTGTAGAGCAGTGATTTTCAAACTTGATCTTATTAACTACAAAGCCCTTTGTTCATTTGAACTTCTCACTCAAAGCCCCCAAGTTTAAAACAGATGAAAATGGTTCTTCTACCTCCTCTCACCTAAGCCTTTCTTTAGGGTACTGCGTTTAGCCCCAGGGGTTGGAAATTCATTATTGCATCAGTTATTCTCTTAAAAAATGAGAAGGATGGAGAAGAATCAGAGATGGGGGTGTAAATGCAGAGAGGAGTATGTTCTAGCACCGCAGGGCATTTCCCCAGGGGAGAGGGAAGGAGATATTAGAATTTCTATGTCGATTTATTTTGTATCTCATCCTTTTCAAATTCCTTTTGGTTTATGTATTACAATGTGCATAATATATTAGTGTAGTAGAACAATTAGTAATTAAATTGTATTATAGATTTTGTCACATTATATTATAAATTGAAAACGACATTCTTGGTGCTGAACTTTTTTGACTAAAGAGGTACAGGGTTAAAAATGTTTGGAGACCACTATACTAGACTAAGAGTTTCAACCTCTTGTATTTCAAATCACTTCTCCTAAAGGACCCAAATCCCACCATGGTAGAAAAGAGAAGCCCTGCTTTTCCAAGAAGAGAGTTAAACTGCTCACAGGCATTCTGTAATTTGTCATTTATGGCAGGTTTCGAGGACATAAACATCGCAGTGGTATTTTTGAGAGGAAATGTTTATCATTATAGCGCCAAAACATATCACAAACAGAAACAATAATTTCATTAGCAGCCGAAAATTGTAATAATGCTGTTGAATATAAATTTCACTGCTATGGTAATTCTAAAACACAGGATGATGAATAAAATATTGCAGCAGTATTATTGGGAATAAACTTCATTGCCATGAGTAAGACACAAGTGGGAGGATTGATGGAGACTAAAATTTTGGGTAATGGTTTTCAGCCGGAGGTTTGAGGATTCTCTGTAGGAATGTATTCTTTTCTCCAGTATCACACCCTCACTTCTGGTGGAAAAATCCCTGCTCTGGAGAGAATGGGATGATGTTCCCTTCACTCCAACCCCAGCTCTCACATGTGTTTCTTAGTCAGTCTTTTATTAATAGCACCTCAGCAGTTCCAACCTGCTGCATAAGTCAAAACCAAGGATCATCCTCTCTTTCCCTGTTTCCTCTGCATCAAACCTGTCGCCGAGTGCTATCATCAGTTCTACCCGGATTATGTCTTGAGTCAGTTAATCTTTCTCCATCTCCTCTGCCACTTCCTGGTCCAATCCTGGATGCCACCTCATACTCTTACAGGGTCCACCCACTCCTGTTCTGCTCTCTCCAATTGTTCATCACCAGAGTGAACACCACCATATGGTCATTGGGTCAGCTGCTCTCCAGCTAACACCCTCCTGGGCTTTCCCTTGCGTGCAGAGTTAAACCAAACTCCTTCGCACAGTCTTCAGGGTCCTGTGGGACGGCCAGCCTCATCCCATGCAATTCTCTACCTGGGTCTCCCTCCTAATTCTCAGATGTCAGCCCTTGGACACTCCTGTTTGTCCATCCTTCTGGTTTTCAGCTATCCTGACACCCCCCTAGCCCCGCTGAAGCAGCCACAGGTGGCCTCCGGGACTGTACAGTCCTGCCCCGGCGCCATGGCCTCCGGCCTCCAGGGGGTGCTGTTCCCACCGACTACGGGGTCAGAGGCGCCTCGAATCTGTGCCACAAAGTGGTCCTTCATCACCGCCTTGTGTCTTTCCTTCACAAACTTTATCCCAATCTGACATTACCATGTGTGTTTGCTAATTGCTTGAATAAACAAGCGTCCTGTCTTTAAAGACAGGGAGACCTTGTCACTTCCAGGTTTGCAGTTCCACGTCTGGTGGGAGGCGGGGCACCATCGCTCACTGGCAAATGAAATACGCGTTGCAGACGCTCTGCTGAGTTCTCCGGTAGAGCCAGCCGGACAGACGCTCCTCGCCGCCGACCTGAGTGCTGGGGCGGTGTAGACACGACCTGGGCTGCCGTCCCGCTCACCTGCGAGAGCTGCCGGGAGCGGTGTGGTACCCAGCCACCCGGGAGCCCGAGGCAGTGGAAAAATCAGTAACACCCATCCTGTCTTCAGTTAAAATTTTGCTCATCAATTTTTGATGTCTGTTTTTAGGTATTGCATTACAAATACCACCTTGTTTACTGAGATTTTAGTGCCTTGTTCAGTTTTGTATCCGAGACAGGTGCCTCCCCTGCCCCACCCTAATCCTGGCCCTGGCAGGAACATTATCTTGATAGAGATACGTAAGGAACATGCAGTATAAGGAATCAGAGGCCTTATGTTTGACTGAGCGGAAAAGTGACTGAGTAACATCGTTGTAGTGTGTATAGAGTTGGGTGGATGCAACCTAATTGCCCTCTCTGCTAAGCTGACAAACACAAATGGTGCACATCCTGGGCTAGGAGATTTCCCATGGTTGTTTTTTAACAGGCCAATATTGACTGAGGCCCGGGAGCAGGGTTATAACGAAATGGTGGAAAAAGCAGGACTTGGGCCTCTCATGGCCTTAGGTTCAAATCTTGCTTTTGCCAACTAATTTGCTGTGCGGTTTAGGAATTGATTTATCTTCCTTGAGCCTCAGCATGTTTTAGTAAAATGGAAATTTAAAAAATCACCTCTTGGTTGGGTCCTCGTGAACATTAAATGAGGTGGTTGACTCATTCGACACCTATCTACTGAGTACTCAAGACGGGCCAGCTGCGTGCCTGACTCTGGGATTCAGAGGTGAGCAAATGAGATGGGAAGATTGTTTCATCCTTCTCGGAGCTTGCAGTCTACTGAGAAAGGTGGACATTCATGTGGGTCACAAATGTGGTGAGTCCCCCTGCTGTGAGAGGCTAGGGAGGAGCTTCTTCAAGGGAGTGATGACCTATGTAGATAAGATCTTAAGAGAAAGCAGGAGTTCAGTAGGCAGTGCAAGCGGGAAGGCCTTCCAAGCAGGGGAAACAGCTTGGCCAGAGACCCAGCTGGGGGAAGGGCATGGCTTATCTGCGGAAGTGAACAAATGCCAGTGCAGCTGGAGGGCAGAGCATTAGTTTATGTGATTTATGTTGTCATTTTGCCACTATCAGCCTCTCTGCTGGGCCCTGGGTGATGTGGGGAGGGGGAGTTCCAGAAGCTTCACTGGCCTTCTAATACCACCCAAGACAAGAACAGTTCTGCCTTTAAAGGCAGGAACTGAGTTGCAGGTATTCGGCTGTATTTCTGGAGAGGGTTCCAGAAAGAGGCAGGAGAAGCCCAGTAAAGTGAAGAAAGAGGGAAAAGAGTTAAACTAAAAAGAGCCAACTTTACAATGGACACGGACAGTGAATAAACAAGAAGGGACGTTTCTGTGTCACCTGCCATATTTCTTTGGAAATAAAAGTTATTTTTCCAGAAATAACTTAAGTATTCAGCAAGAAAAGGTCCTGAGCTGTAAAGTGCTGGTGCTGAGAAAATTCCCTGGTGTGTTAACATTTCTGAACAAAATGTACAGGCAGCTGTCATTGGCAGCACCCATTTTCCCCACGAGGTAGTTGAGTTTTGGAGGAATCTTAAAAGTTTCAACTGGTAACATGTTTCCATGGGCTTGTCATGAATGGACAAAAAAAATTAGGTGAGAGCAAGAGTGAAACTGTTACACTTTGAAAGTAATCGCAGAGATGTGTCGAGGGAAAATTTGCATTTATGAATGATTTGATATTGGCAGAGTCTATTCCCCCTGGAGGACACAGAACAGGTGGAATAAAGTCACTAATTCTGTCCCTCGGCCTCATGCTTTCCTAAGCAGAGCATGACCTTAGAGAGTATGAGTTTCCAAGTTCTGCCCTGAGACACTGCGCAGTGTTTGTCACGCGAGTACCATTTGTGGCAGCTGATACGCCTGGAAACTTTCACTGACTCCGCCAGAAGATAACGGCTTTTCATGGCCTCTTGCATTTGAACTAGTGCTCCAGAGGTGAGAAATTCTATATTCCATTATTGACTCCCTTAGCTCTCCCAGGCACCCTGATAGAGCTGTGACACTCAGAGTCATGTGTGGCATGCTGCATTGGCTCGTGATGAAAAGCTACCCCGGACTGAAAGCAAATCCTACATGCAAATCCCATGATGCCAGCTTAGCAGTGAACAGCTCTGACTTTCTTGAGGGGGGTTCATTATCGCCAAACTGTTAAAAAGCCCATATGAGAGGTGGTGAGTTCATAGCAAAGCCCCTTCTGTCGTCTGTTGTTTATGTCTCTCATTAGCTTAAGTGCTGTCTTCCTTCCTTTCTTTCCTTTTTTTTTCTTTTCCTTTTTTGGGTACAGGGAGCAGTTCCAACCAGTACTCTGCAAGGGATCAGAGGGACTCAAGTGAGTATTCAGGGCAACTCGGAGGTGGCAGGTGTTTTGACAATCATGACAAGAGTAGCAATCAACAGGTTGTCCTCCCCGTCGAGGGTCTTCTGTGGGTGGGAAAAGCAGTCATTATGGCGGCCACTGAGGCTTGGTGTCATTTTGTTAATAAAGGCTTTATAAGGACCAGGAGAACACCATCTGGTCCTGGGGCCCTGCCAGGATGAGGAGACTTAATAGCTTCTTGAGTTTTAGCAGTAAAACTTGGGCTATCTGGGGAACGGAACATGTGCTCAGAAATGGTGAGGAGTTAGGGCTTATTTCAAAAGCGAGGAGCCCAGAGATAACCCTTTGCATTGGCAGAGGAGAGAAATGGCCTGAGCGGCCGGAGCAGCTGCTCCAACGATGCAAAAAGGAGTAATTTATGGCTGCAACTTAGCATCCCACGTTACTCTGCCGACTGGAATCTGTGAATTAACAAGAAGAGAAAACTCGTTATGAAAAAGGCTATCAAATAATGCTTTAGGCAAGAGCCCTCATTCGTAAATTCAACGTCCGTAGAAAGGGGCTTTTAAGGTGAGGGTTTACATGTCCCTTCTGCAGATAATGGTAATCAGCATTGGTTAAAGGAGATGTGGGCTTTTCTAGTTTATAAAACTTGTAGGCCAAGCTAAAACCCGGTGACCTATTTCATGAAGTAAACTGCTGAAGAGTTGACAGTCACCCTCCAGAGAATCGCTTGTGCCCCCAGAGCAAAGTAAGATAATATTTATTCATGGTATTAAAAAATTTAAATGAAGTCATCCAGTAGCAGCCTCCTGAGAAAGAAAGAAAAATGTACAGAGACACTGGTTAGAAATGTTGCTATAGATTAAGACTATGGAGGCAATTAATATCGAGAAAAAGTCAATCTAGCAAGGTAAGAAACTGAAATATTTATATAAAAAGTTAAAAAAAAATCCCATTAGCTATTACCCAGTTGGACATATCTCCATGTAATTACGGAGTCTGCTAACAAAAGCAAATTTCTCTCTCCCTGGCTCCATCTCTAAGGCATTAGAGTTGGCAGAAGTTCTTTTCATGGGGAAGTAATTTAAATAGATACTGAATGAGTTTAGGGTCTCCTCTGTAAATTGTTCTTATTTTATGGGTCAAAAATATGACTCTCATGGGGCAAGGAGAGGGAGATTGCCAGGTGCCTGGTGGATGCTCGAAACGTCTGCAAACTGCATTAGAAAGATGGCAGAAGACTGGGTAAGAGGAATGGCGAGGCAGGGACCTGAACAGCATTTAGGAGTTGACAAAAGTGATTCGAATAAATTACCCTGTTTGAGCCCCACCACAATCCAGTGAGACTGGAGTGATGTTACAATCTACAGGTGTTGGTAAGACACTCACAGGGGTATGAGGACACGCTCATGACCATATGTCCCCGCTGGTGGGGCTAAGACTGGACCTGTTCTTACTGTTCTTACAGGTAGAGAAGAAAGGGAGATTTTCTTGCAGGGTAATTCTTGCACCGTGCGCTGGACAGAGGGTGAGTTGGATCTGTGTTTTCTCTGCCTCTGCTCTGGGACTGTAAGCATCACTAAGGGAGTTTCATGACTTATGCTGATGAATACCACGCACAGATACGGTTTCCAATTTGCGTTAGGTCTTCGGTGCTTCTGGACGTCTCTCTGCTTTCCCCTAGTTAGCCACTTCCGGATTCCTCATGACAGCCGGTCCCTCACCCTGTGCAGATCGTGCAGGCAGTCTTGACTCTTACCTCTTGCGGAGTCCCCGATTTTCCCTGCATGTACCTAAACATGTGCCCGTGGCAGTCACACCTCCTGTCCTTTTCTCTGTTACAGACAGAGTTTATTAAGGTCGACCTCTTCACCTGTATACTGGCCTCCCTAACTCTGTCCACCTTTCCTGCTACATTATTCCATGCCTTTCCCCTCTTTTGTCTCCACCATCTTTCCTCTGGCTTATTCACCGAAGTCTATGTGTGATCTCAGATTGCTTCCATCTCTCCTCCTCCAAGTAGCCTTCTCCTGACATTTCTCCCCCTTCCTTTGCAACTGGTACCCTCGTCCCCCTTTCTCCGAAGCCATAACCATTTAGCTTTTGTCCCAACATGTTATTGAAATGGATCTTGCTCAAGTTACCAATAACCTAATTTTCAGATATAATGACCTATTTTTGGTCTTCTTTCCTGCTTCTTTAAAGCAGTTGCCTGGGTTGACAACTTCCCATATTTCGAAATACTTTCCTTCCTTGGCTTGATTTCATTTATTTATTCATGCACTCAATAAACATTTATTGATCCCTACTCTGTGCTAGGAACCCTATTCTAGGTTCTGGAGATTCAGCATTGTGTTGTGTTCTCATGGAGGAGGCAGACAATGAATATAAACAGAAATGCATCTAAAGTGTCATGTCAGATAACGACGAGGCCACGAAGCCCCTTCCATTGCTGGCCACTCTCTCCTCCAACGCCTTTGACAGTCTCTCTGCTGCTGCTTCTCTCTGGTTCTTCAGTGTTTGTACTCCCAGCGTGACCCGTCTGTCCTCCTGCCTGCTCTTTCTATAGAGCCTCTAAGAGATCTCGTCCACTCCAAGGCTTTAGTGATATCTCTGCTAATGACAGCTGCATCCGTGTTTCCATCTCAGATATATCTTCCCATGTTTGGACTCTTCTGTCCGGTCATTTACTGGACATTTCCACTGGGGTGTCCTCTAACCACCTCATATTTACCAAGTCCAGGCTGACAGCCTTGTCTAACCCAGACCTGTCCTACTCTCTGTGTTCTCTGTTCCCCTCAGTGTTGACATTGTTCCATTAGTCTCTCTATCTAGAAAATTTCCCCTCATCCCTACTGTGACAAGTCACAAAGAGCAGTCGATTCTGTGACTTCAAGGGTGGAACTCTGCCCTACTTTCTATCTCAGGGTCTGTGCCTTAGTTCAGACTCACCTCGGGTTTTTTCTGGGATCCTGCCTTCCAGCAGGCTTCCCTAACTTCAGGCCTCCCCACTCCACCTCTCACCTTGTTGCCAAAATTATCACTCTAAATATACCTGGTTTTGCCAGTTCCCAATTAAGAAAAACAAAAAACAAAAAACAAAAAACCCCCCAAAGCTCTCTTGTCTCCCTGTGGCCGCTGGTAGGTTTAAGAACTGTAGGATACAGCTGATTTATGGCTCATGAGATCATGTTAGAGGTTGAAACAAACATTCAGAAATACGAAATAGAAAGTGATCAGGGTGAATTTCACAGAGAAAGGGTAAGTGTTTTGTGAACCTTTCGTTGCCGTTGTCAATACTTGTGTGTATGCACTAGGTTGTGATGTAGAATATGTGTCGTCTCTGGGCAGCATAGAAAAGTTTAAAAAAGTGCTGGCTTCTTGGGGGTTATCTAAATTCCTTTGCTTGGCATATAAGGCCCTTCTCAGTCCTGCCGCAGTCTTCCTCAACGGGTTCTTACACAGGACCCCATCATAAGAAAGCTCTTCTCAAGTCACATGTAAATAAATTCTCACTGTCCCTGAGCTGGCTCTCTGCCCAGTCCATGCCTTGCATCTCCGGCCCTCTGGCTGCTTTGCTTTTTTGCAGGCAAACTCCTCCTTGTTTTTCATGTCTCAGTGACAATGTCTCTTCCCTGGCCCTTCCTAGGCAGGGCTATTTGTTCCCTTCCTCCATGGGCGTTCCCCAAGCTTGCTGATGTGTGGAGCGCTGGCCTTTTTGTTACGGGATTACCTGCTGACAGGTCACGTCTCCCTCATTAGGTCATGCAGAGGGTGGAATGAGAGGCCAAGTCATCTTTCTGTCTCTGGCATCCAGCACAGGTACACAAAAGCACTCAGGAAATGTAGGAAACCGCGTGCGGACGTGTGTGCGCATGTGCGTGCGAGAGAGCGCACGTGCGGTCCGGGAAGGTGCACGGTAGTTTATGGCAGTTATAAATACGTGTGTGTAAGCACACACAGCTCACTTCTGAGTTCTTGAACTACTTTCATGTATTTACGACCTCACCCAGTGCCCCCGAGGCCAGACACTGACCACAGGCGTGTTCTTTGCCACTGTTCCAGGAAAATTTCACGTGTATTTTGTCATGTGCTGGTAGCAACCTGACACCAGACTCTGACCTTGTGCTGGGTCTCTCATCACTTCTAGAGGTCAAAGCCTTGTGGTATTGCGTCCAATGTCAATTACATTCTGTTTTCAAAAAGCCTGAGATTATTCAGGGGCCTGAGCCTTTCAGACAAGGCATTTGTATACCCAATGATAAGAAAGACACAATTTTATTTTCCCGTCCCTGAATGAATTTGGTTTACTATCAGCACAGAAAAGGGAGGAGGGATTTTGGCCTGAATATCTTCTTGTTACATTATTCTTACTCCTCAACTACTTACGACTACTTTTGAATTAATTTTAGAACATGTGCCAGCTACCGCCTTGTAGCAACACTAAGTAACGTCCAAGGGGGTCCTTTACTTGGAGAGAACATTCGTTTCTGGAGGGGGACACACATCTGGATCCACTTTTACAACTTAGTAACTTAGGTGACCTTTCAGAAATCACTTATATTTTGTGAGCTTTAGTTTCACTCTGTGTAGAGCAAGGATATAACACTTCCCGTATAAGGCTGTTTTGAAGCTCACGTAGGTTAAATGGCTTTGGAACCTGTGAAACTCTCTCCAAGGGTAGCATTTTGAAGTCAAAGAGAAAGAACAGAGAGTACAACAAAGAGGGGGACGAGACATGGGAAAAGAGAGAGAGAGAGACAAAAAGCAGAAAATGAGACTTCAAGTGGGATAGAAAAGACTGGCCTGTCTCATGGCCCTCTTGTCACCGATTGCCTCTGATTATTTTCTCCTCCAGCACTGGTTGAGTGCCTTCTGTGTACTAGACCCCAGAAGAGGTACTGAGTGTGCACACATGAACTGGGGGGATACCAGTTCTAAACAGCAAGGAATCTAGAGTTTCTCAGTCTTGGCACTGTTGACATTCGGGGTTGGATAATTCTTTATCATGGAGGGCTTTCCTGTGTATTCCCTGGTCTTTACTCACTGGGAGCCAGTAACCATCCCCACCCTCCACTCCTCCAGTTATGACAACCCAGAATGGCTCCAGAGGTTGCCAGATGTCCTCTGAGAGGGCCAGATCACACCCCACTGAGAACCGCTGCTCTAGAGAGATGATATTTGCCCACCTACCTGTGACGTGCTGCAGGGATGAAGCAGATCTCGTGCCTTTGAGCAGATCACCACTGGCTTTGCAGACTCTGGGCATTTCACCTGAAAAAATGAAGTGGATAAAGGTTTCAAAGAAAGTTGACTTTTAGCTCCTTCAGGAAGTGAAAGTTGACTTTTAGCTCTTTCAGTTAAGTGAAATTATTTCCAAGATGGGCAAGGAGAGAATGAGAAAGTGAGTACTAAGAAAACTAGGAACAACTCCCCCGCCCCAAGTGTCTTTAGTGAGCTGTTTCATAGCTTTAGGACACAATCTTATGATCAAGGGCTGAGGATCTGGGTTTGACTGTGACCCACAGGAACTGGGCAGATGTCGGTTCCTGATGAAATAGCTCATTGGGTAACGGAAGAAGAGTGGGGAGACCTTGTGTCAGTGTTACCCTGCTTTCGTGTTTCAAACAACTAAAAAAAATACTTGCTATAACTTATTTCATCTATTTCGTAGGAAGTGCTTAATTTTCTGTATTCTTTCCCATTGCTTTGTCAAGAAATAACCGGTGGGCTTTCTCAGAGGGCTGGTCATTCTTGATAAAGCAATAGAACTCTTTTCTCTAGTTTTAGAATGGAATGACCAAAAAGTTTTTAGAGCAAGTGTTGCTCCCAGACTGTTCAGTTTCTTCCACCTTGGCCAGAGATGTGAAGATTATTTTGTGTAAAAAAAAATTGGTTCAGCAGAAAAATGACAAAGAAGAAAATAGATGCAACATCTTCTGTACTTTTGGAAAAAATTTTTTTAACATTTGCCAATTTTTATTCAAATATTTTATTCAACCCATTAAAAATGAAGGGAAAATGCTTCCCATAGCATTTTCTGTAACTTTCAAAAAATTGACGTATAATAAATATACATAGTTTTGGGGTACATGTGATAATTTAATACATTCATATAATTTGTAAAAAATCAAATCAGTGTACTTGGGATATTCATCACTTAAAATATTTGTCTTTTCTTTATACTAGAACCATTTAAATTCTTCTCTTCTGGCTATTTTGAAATATACAATAGATTATTGCAAACTATAGTAAGCCTACTGATCTATCTAACACTAGATCTTATTTCTTCTATCAAACAGTATAGTTGTACCCATTAGTCATCTTCTCTTCGGTTCCCTCTTCCCCTGCCCTTCAAAAAATAATTTTTTAAATGTGCAAAATCCCTCAGTTTACAGAAGTCAGGAAAGAAATGTAAGTGGATTTGCGATGAGGACATTAGAAAATGGTGAAAAAATTTACCTTAAAATGGGAGCCTCAGCCTGCCCGACAAAGCAGTTCATTCTCAGCATCGTACCTTGCTTGCTTCTTAATAGGTTATCTGGTTCACCCACGCCTCACTTTGTTTTGATCTGCAAAATGGGACTATTGATACACCATTTCACAAAAGTGAAGAATGTTTTAACTAAGATCTTGCAGCTTTCCTGACAGCTGAGCCTTAGAAAGGTCAAAATGTTCTCCCCGAGTCTGTGTTATGAAAACATTCGCCTGCCTTACAGGAGACTGCTTTCTGTGTATGTTTTCGATTACATCGGTCTGGGTATTTATCTTTTCCGTATAGCACTATTACCCTAAGGTACATATTTTTCAGATCATTATAAGATTCCTGGTGTGATAACACTGGAGAGGGAAAAATCCATGCATGCAAGCCAGACTTGGAACAGTTTGAGCTTTTACAGCAAAATCGTATTGCTTATTTGTAAGCTACACATCTGCAATGGGCACTAGACCATACTTAAGCCATAATGCATGGTTTTAAGGTCACTGCCGGTTATTATCTGACCGGTAATGACCACAGAACTATACATTATTGCTATTAGGAACCATTTTTGTACTATTTTCAGTTTTCCTTTTTATTGAGTAGCTGTTGACACCCCCAGAGTTTCACAGAGTTGGATTACAGTAGCTGAAATTCTCAGTAATTTCAGTGGGTTTTGTTTTGGGGAGAAGCTAGGGTATAGCTGCTGTTTTCGGTTGTATGCTGTCAAGGAGATTGAAGTTTATTTAAAATGTTCCTTTTATTTTTAAATGACACTTGGGACTTTTTGCCCTCAGAAGCCATATTTTTCCTCCCCTTTGAATTAGGGATTAAGGTTGGCTGTGGGGGGGTTAGATTTGTTTATTTTCTTACCCTTTCTGAATAATTAGTTATTATGTCTCAGAAAGAATCACAATGTCAATATTATATGTTCTGGAATTACAAAGCATCATATTAGGGAGCTTTAACTCCGTAAGAAGGAAGAAGAATGGGGCCCAAACTTAAGTGATTGTAAGCCTCTCCCTGGAGTTGTAATTTTAAATCATATTTGTGATTGTTTGTTACTTATCTTACCGAGGAAACAGTAGTGCTGGAGTTTGAATTAGTATTAATAAGATCTTTATTTTTCTAATGTGTAAGCACTCCTTTTCGAGATATTTACTGTTAAATAAAACACCACAGAGTAGTCTCTTTGTGTGTAAAAGCTCGTTATTTCGTCGTTAGCTTCAGTCAACTTTCATTTTCTGTGGAGATTCAAATAATTATTCAGCAAGGAACGCAGGAAGGAGGAGGAACGAGCAATGCAGCACCGTGACAATTTGATCCCAGATGTGAATTCTCTCCCTGAAAGTGCACAAGTGATACGAATGATTTTATTCAGCCGAACGGTTGGATATAAAGGTCTTAATAATGAAACCTCACTGTGACAGCCTTGCTGTTGGACAGCAGGCTGCGTTATATTTGCCATGTTGATTTATTATTTTTAACTTCTTTTACATGTGTATGCGTGCTATGTAGCAATTTCCCTTGTATCTTTTTTTTTTTTCATCACTATGTGGACTTAGGAAGGAGGATATTAACATTTTTAATGGGGAATTTTATGTAGGAATAAGAAAAAACTAACATTAATTATTATACTTGTCTAAAGTAGAGAAGAATCTCCACCATATATCTTTGTCTATTTATGTAACTGTCTAATGGTGGATAAATTATACCCTGGTTGCTGCAGTAAATTAAAAAATAATAATAATCTAAGCTAGAGAAGCAGTTTTATAAATCTGTGGTTCTACAGAAATATTTCAGGAGATGATGAAGTTTCCCCAAGACTTTATTATTATGTTATAATGTGTGTCATTGTGGTCCAGTTATCGAGACAGTAATTATGGTCTGTGATATTTTAAGGTATCTTCTATAATCTGTTGTCATTGTAGTTTTTCCTTCCATAAAAGAAATCAGATGGGTGGAAAGTTGTGCCCCATGTGATTCTTTGCCAAACTAGAGGGGCATTGAGCATTTATTTGGGAGACAGAATGCTCTCATAAATACATAATCCCAAGAAGGTTTAAATCAATGTCTTAATTGGCAAGTGATACTGTAATTACATGCATAATCAGGGAAATTTTGAATCTAGATTATTTACTTGCTCTCAGGAAATTAATCTGTAGAGGTCATATATTAGATTGCTTGTTTATTAAGTGGAACCCCTGTCGTTACAAAGTGCCGACTGGCTCTGTCCTCCACAAAGCATTCTTCTAGATGTTCCCAGCAGGTGTCAACGGCACACAGCCTCGAGTGCTTATTGATCCAGATTCAAACAGTTCATTAATCTAAGCACACATTATATAGATTTTTCAATGTAATTTTGAAAGGGTTGAAAAACTATATTGAATGATGAGAGATGATACTCAAATTATGCTTTTTATAGCACATCTCCCTTGGGGTTATGGCATTCTAACTGGAATGGATACTGGAACACATGCTACGTGGTTCCCACTGGATTTAGCATTTCCTTCACTCTCCGATTTCCAGGTGACTACTTAAAAATTTGCCTAGCATTGCTCTTTCTTAGTACTTTTTTTCCCTGTCTTAATCACAGAATCACTGAGGCTCCCCAAATAATGCCAAAATCAAAAAGTCAGCTCTCGAGGTGTAAAGGCTGGAAAAAAAAAATCACATGGGGTGAAACATTTTTTAGAATGTTTTAGTCTTTCTCATGAAGACAGTAAAAGTTTCCCTGAGGTTTTCCATTTCTTCTCAAGATCTTTACTTTTATATACATACCAGATATTTTCAAATAATTTATTATTATGTTTTTAAATTAACAAAGTGAGACTCTAAGATCTGGAAAAGTTGCTAAAAAGAATCATTTCATGTTGTTTGGTCTACACCGTCACGGCCACCATTTTGTATGTCTCACGTTGAGCCAAGGTAACATTGCATCCAGATGGGCTTGCCTTGTAGGTAAGAGCTGGGTAGTGTTTGACTTTTCCTTGGCCTGTCGTTCAAGTTGTCAGTTTTTAAAATTTGGAATAATGTCTTTACAGTCTCTGTTAGAACTGAGGCTGAGAATAATTGTCTTACTCATACTAATGTGCAAATGACTGATACCGGCTTATTTCCTAAGAGAAAAAGCAGCAGCAATGAATAGATAATAAGAGCTCAATGGGAAGAAAAAACATACAAAAAGGGAAAAGCTGGGGGTCATTGAACATCACCACCCCCCACCCAACATGGCTCTCTGTGTCTTCCCTTCATAGTCATAACTTGCCAACCAAGTGAGATTACAAACAGAATGTCTGTTTCATTAGTGAGAAACATTTACTTAGTTTCATTTTTTATTCTGATAATTTAATAGAAGTGTGTGGTCGTATTCTTTTATCTCATCTGGAACAACTTTGGGGGGTTTTATCCTTTCTTTTAGCAAAGAGATGTCAAGCCTTATCATGTGTTAGACATTGGAGACAGTAAGTCAAACATGGGCATGGGTTTGGAGGCAACAAAGTCACTGATTTGTCATCAGGTACGTGATTTTGTGGCAAGTTGGTGAGTTCTGAACTTGTGAGAGCAACCAGTATCTATAGACTTCCAGAGGGAAAGATAACAATTTTTGTCTGGGTTAGTGGGGGAACGTTTATGAAGGAGATGACATGGAGCTGGAATTCAAATATATATATATGGTATTTTCCAAGGTTGGGAAAATTTCTAGAACTGTTTAATATCTGTAACAGGATAATGGGGCTGTATTTTAATTTTATTTTAAACCTAAGGTGTCTATGTCTTCTCCTCTTAGTGAATTGGCTTGAGATGCTACAATACTGCTGACCAGTTGGATTAGAATGCTATCATGCTTAAGGACGCTTAACTAGTGGGGTGCAATTATGCTTACTCAGGCGTTTGCAACTGATTAAAGCTTTATTTCCAGAGCCTACCCATTGTTTCAGAAGTAATTTGTGCATGATTATGGAAGTTACTGTATTACCTATTTATGCTAACTTTAACCAATTCTATACTAAAGTATTGAGTTGTTGAGTTATTAAAAAGGATTTGCCTTATATGGCCATAGTTCTCTGTGAGAACAGATGGCCTTTTTTTTTTTTTTTTTCCATTTTTAAGGAGAACACAATAAAAGGCATGTTGGTGTCTTTCACTTACCATTATGTAGTTCAGGGCGTAGGTGGGTCTGAGTTAATAAGGGAAAGCTTACCGGAAGAAGCAGATTTTATTCCGAATCTTAAAGCATGAGAATGAAAGATGGAGAGCTTAGGCAGATCCAGGCATGGGAAAGAGGTTAATGAAAAGAATCTGAGATGGAAACTGAGGACCCTGCCAGCTTTAGACTGTACTGTGCCGTATATCCACTCTGTCCAAAAATGTCTCCATGACGGGGACTTTCAAAGTTCTATCTTTTCCTTTGACAATCTAAGATGAGTGATGCTTTAGGTTAAGGGTCAGCAAATTTTTCTTTTCTTTTCTTTTATAAAGGGCCAGAGAGTTAATATTTTAGGCTTTGTGAGCCACATGATCTCTGTTACAACTACTCAACTCTGCTGTACACTCTATTGCAGCATGAAATCACCCACAGATGATACATAAATGAATGGTTGGGTTGTGTCCCAATAAGACTTTATTTACAAAAACAGGCAGTGGGCTAAATCTGGCCTGTGGGCCGTAGATTGCTGACCCCTACTTTAGGTCATTGTTTCCTGAACATTAATCCTTTTAGAACCACTGTCATGATGTTGCAATATTGCCTACATAATTTTCTCCCTTAAACAAGATACCTTGAGATTAGTTCCTCAAATTTGATGACTGTTCACCTAGATGTCTTAAAAGAATGTTGACAGGTAGGCATTGTGAAGACAGTGGCTGAGAAGAGCTGGCAGTAGGGACTGTTACATAAAAGTCCAGGACATTGGCCGGGCGCGGTGGCTCACGCCTGTAATCCTAGCACTCTGGGAGGCCGAGGTGGGCGGATCATTCTGAGCTCAGGAGTTCGAGACCAGCCTGAGCAAGGGCGAGACCCCGTCTCTACCAAAAATAGAAAGAAATTAATTGGACAACTAAAAATATATATAGAAAAAATTAGCCGGGCATGGTGGCTCATGCCTGTAGTCCCAGCTACTTGGGAGGCTGAGACAGTAGGATCGCTTGAGCCCAGGAGTTTGAGGTTGCTGTGAGCTAGGCTGACGCCACGGCACTCGCTCCAGGCAAGAGAGT
>CAUYSK010052770.1:0-37872 GCA_963575035.1 Avahi laniger
TGTGGCTCACTCGCAGAGCCAGGCCACAGTTAATTGGATTCGCCACATTTTTCAGTTTGTTGATCCAGCAGCAGTAGTTTAGACACTGCCTTTCCCCATGACAGGAACCAGACCAGAGCTCTTTCTAAATGGCTAGAATGACCAGCAGCAAAGGCCATCATGGAGACCACTCCTCCCGTGTAGAAACAGCCTGTGATAACAGGCATGGAATTCATGCAGTGTTTCTTTATTCCAAAGTGGAAAAACTGAATAACCTTATTTGTTGTTTTGCTATTTTAGGCACAGCAGAATGTTTAATGACTAAGGTAATTTTGCAACTTTTTGGACTTTTCTTTTGAGACAGGATCTCGCTCTGTTGCCTGAAATGCAGTGGTATCATCATAGTTTACTACAATCTCCGACTCCTGGGTTCAAGTGATACTCCTGCCTCAGCCTCCCAAGTAGCTGAGACTATAGGTAGGTGTTCATCACCACACCTGGCTAATCCTTCTACTTGTTATAGAGACAGCCACCTTGCTCTTGTTCAGGCTGGTCTCAAACTCCTGGCCTCAAGCGATCATCCCAGCTTGGCTTCCCAAAGTGCAAGAATTATAGGCATAAGCACCCACCATGCTTGGCCTTTTTTGGACACGTTTATAGAATAGAAGCATTTATAAGGAGAACGTCTTTTTCTTAATAAAGATTTCCTCCCTGCACATTGATGACTGAGGCTTTCTCACATCTCTCCAGCTAAGTGTTGCATCTCAATCCCACCAGCATGCTGTACATAGTCCTTCCAAACCTTTCTGCTCAAACACTCCCAGGCACAGGACTCATCTCAGTGGAACCTAACTCAGAACACTCTCTAGTCAAGCCATTTTCAAGTCCACCTGCCATCTTAGGGTTCTCAGACCTCTCTCACTGCACATTCCTTCTTGCTTGTGTGTTTGCTTCAAGTTCATTGTCTGCTTCCCTCGATAGACTGTAAGTGCCACAAAGCAGAAAACATGGTTGTTTACTCCACAGTGGGTACCCTAAACCTAGCACATGAATTGGTATGTGCTAGGTACTCAACAAATGTTTGTTGGATGAAGGAGGAAGGGCAACTTGAATTTGGTGTTGATGGTAGAACACAGCTGGCATCCAGAGGCTAAGGTCTGGTAATTCATGTTGGCAAATGGGTAAATGTGAGGATGAAATAACGTAAGAGACAAAGAGAAGTGGAGAAGTGCTGGGTGTATGAGGACGGTGCGGACAGATGAGTCTGGGTGGATGTACAGCATGAGGACGAAGAGCAGCGAGGTTGTCTGGCGGGTAGGACAGGTGCGGCAGGCCTTGGTGTTGCCCAGGTGCCATCCCTCTGGTCTGGCACTGCATGTCTTACACGGCTGACCTCAACTTGGACCTCAACATATAAACTACAGTGAAAAGTCCCAGAGAATGAATGCCATGATCAGTTTTCAAAAACATGTATCCTCAAGTGCATAGTATTGCACATTTTGAGGCATTTCACATCCAAAGGATGATATTCTATACATTTCAAAGAGGGGTTCCTTACACCCCTCACAGGGATGTTCCACAGCAAATAAAGCATTTACAAAGAAGACCTGAAAGAAACATTGGGAAAGCTATTTGGAATGTAAGAATATACCTACCGTCAGGAAATAACATGAAAAGAGGAGGTCCTGGCAACGGTGGTGATATATAACCCAGCCGTTTACTAGTAGTGTGGCGCTGGACTTGGCGTGACCCTGAGAACCAATCTGACTCTCTGCCTCTGTCACTGACATGGAATTCAAACACCAGAGCAACAGAACACCCGGCCTATTAAAAGTCTCCATAATAAATTATGGTGTTTAGGGTAAATCTGATCTTTGTCACGGGATCTCCAGTCTTGTTTCAACACATTAATCCTATAGTAAAAAGACCAGGTGGATGGGACACAATCCTCGTGTTCTCCGGTGTTGCAGCTCACAGCTGAATTTTATTGATTTGATTAAACCTTATCTCACACCCAAAGCACTCGGGGTGGGTGCTGGCCAGGAAAGCGAGACTGGGGTGATGGTGTCGGGTTGAGCTTCTTAGGCCAAAGGAAAGCCCTCAACGCAGGAAAAGAAAAGCTAACAGTGAACTGCAGAGGAACAATCTTACCTTTATCACTTTGATATGAAAGGGCAGGTATGAAAGAGTAATGTTGGCTTAGTTCCCAAGATGTTTATTAAGCTCCTGAGGAGAATGGTATCGGAATTTTAAGTACGGTATTGTATGAATTGCTCACTTGTAGGAAGTTGTAGGCATAGCCAGTAATATTTAAACTCTTTACCCCTTTCAGCAAGCTGATTAATGGTTCACCAATCCACTGTAGTATGTTTGGACATGGGTGTGCCATGCATAGTGTACAGTAAGGTTCACGTCCCACAGATATGGGGGGGTCTGTGCCAGAGAGATATATGAAGAGACAATAAAAACTGCCAGTCATTAAGCACCAGACTTCAAGGCCTGAGAAGTTGGGTACCTATAGTATTTCAGGACCAGATCAGGGATTTGGTTTTAAAAAGGTGCTAAGAAGGTAAATGGAAGAGTCTGGAATAGCATGGGAGTTTGGGGGAGTGTTTCTAGATTCATACAACATCTATTTACATCAGAGATGCATAATACATACACATTATCTTTTGAAAGACCTATGTTTCTGCTGCCTCCTACTCATGTTCCTTCAAAAAACACCTCCATTCACAAGCTTTTAAGTTACCTTTGCAGCACCATTTTATCTATTCTTTTCTCCGGTTTCTGTGTTGGGACATTTTGGTTTTCCCACCTAATTGGCAACTTAAATGAAGGTTCTCATCACAACTTGACTCTCACAGGTATCATGAGGGCCTTCAAACCATTATGCACAGCAATGGAAGAGTATTAATTTTTAAAGTCAATTGCATCCTCAAAGCAGCATGTCAAGTGTCTGCAATCAATGCGTCCCCTTTTTATGGCCACACCTGTCAGCCTCCCCTGCTAGGATCACCTCCAAATAGTCTCCCCCTCTATTAGGGAGAATCTCAAAACAACAATCTTTCTTGAAGGTTAATTCAGACATGAATTATCAACCTGATATAAATTTTTTTAACTCAGTGTCCCAAGTTTCTCCTATCCTTACTCAAATTTCTTACTCCAGAGACAATCACCACTCTCTAAAATGCCCAGTTTCCAAGCTCAGTATCCACTAGGGGAACCCCTTATCTTTTTGGGGGAGGACTGATTCTTCCCTAACCTCTGAGGTCAGGAGACAGAAGAACTAAGGCACCTCCCAGTCATGTGTGACCCTTAGCTGGCATGGGATCTGCTCATAGGCTGTAGGTTGCTCACCTCCAACTATGAAACTCCCATTCCATTACAGATGCACAATGCACTTAGATTATCTTCCAAGAGGCATACTAATGCCTTTTACTAATATAAGGAATATTAACAAACATTAAATACTCTAAGGCTAGCATATTACAGTAGATTAAGGACCCAGAATCCATTACTTCCTCACAACAAATGTTATAGATTGTCACTTAATTGTCTGGCAAAAGTCTTCATTTCTCCTTCTATGTAACCAGTGATTGCAGCTCTGCTCACAGAGATCACAGCTCTAGGAAAATGGTACCACGGCAGGAAGCGCTTTCACTGGATCATGTAGAGCTGGCTGTCCCTGCGTGTGGAGATGTGGAGAATTCAGGCAAGGGTAAGTCACCATAACAAGACCTATTTCCTCCACCCTTGGAAACTTTGGGTAAAGGCTGCCCAAATTGAGTAATAGGAAGAATATCTGTGAAGGGATTATCTACTCTTCTACAATGCTCTCGGTAAGATGGACCCAGGTGCTTCTTGAAATTTTATGTAAATAGAAAGTGCTACATGCAAAATCATTCGAAGAAAAGCAGTACATAATATAATATAGTAGTTTCCAAACCTAACTGGTAATAAATACTTGAGAAGTTTTTAAAGATGAAGATCCCTGGTCTCTATTCCACAAGATTTTAATCAAAAAGATTAAAGGAGTCTGTATTCTTACACCCATTCCCCCAAATAATTCTGAATGCCAGCTGGGGTTGGGGTTCACCAACCTAAGGTGTTATTACAGTGCTAAGATAATAACTATGGCTTTCTATTCATTTTTTTATACTTTCTATTTTGAGATAATCTTAGATTAATTTAGAGTTGTAGAAAATAATACAAAGAGATTCCATGTACTTTTTATCTAGTTTCTCTCAGTACTGACATCTTAAAAAACCATAGGACAATATCACAACCAGAATATTAACATTGACAAAAATCCACCCATCTTGTTCAAATTCCTCCAGCTATACTTATACTCATGTGTGTTTGTGCATGTGTGTGTGTGTTTAGTTCTACACAATTTTGTCTACATGCAGGTTGATGCATGCACCTCACAATCATGAGACAGAACAGTGCCTTTACCACAAGGATCCCCCATGTTGCCCTTTTATAGCCACACTTACCTTTCCTCTCCCCCAAACCTGACCATCACCAGTCTGTTCTCCACTTCTGTAATTTCGTCATTTCAATAATGCAAAACAAATGGAATTAGCAAGATAGTGATGGACTGAAAAATGGCCCAACAAAGATGTCCACATTCTAACTCTGGAACCTGTGAGTACGTTACCCAGTATGGTAAAACATACTTTGCAGATGCGATTGAGTGAAGGGTCTTGAGATGGGAAGAACATCCTGGATTATCTGGATGGGTCCAATATTATCATGAATGTCCTGATAAGAGGGAGGCAAGAAGCCCAGAGGTATCATAGTAGGAGTTGTGGTGATGAATGCAGAGATTGGAAAGACACTGGGAAGGGGCCACAAGCCAAGAAAAGCAGACATCCTCTAGACCCTGAAAAGGTAAGGAAATGGATACTTCCCTGGAGCCTCCACAATCAACCAGCCCTGCTGACACCTTGGCTTTTTAAAACTTTAGAGACTGATTTTTGGATTCCTGACTTTCAGAACTATAAGTTAGTCACTTAAACCACTAAGTTTGTGGTAATTTGTTACATTAGCAAAGGAATGTAATACAGTACATAATCTTTTGGGATACTGACCTTTTTCCTTCAGCATTTCCCTTCAGGTTAATCCTCCAAGTGTGTGAATCAATGGCAACTTCTCTTTATTATTGAACAGTATTCCATGACATGGATGTTCCATAGTTTGTTTCACCATTCACCTGTTGAAGAACATCTGGGTTGTCTCCACATTTGGACTATTAAGAATAAAATTGTTATAAACATTCATATGTGGGTTTTGGTGTGAAAAATAAATTTCCATTTCTCTGAGACAAATGCCAAGGACTGTAATTGCTGGGTCATATGATAAGTGAATGTTTCATTTTAAAAGAAACTGCCAAACTGTTTTTCATTTTGACTGCACATTCCTTCCAGCAGTGCATGAGTGATCCAGTTTCATCGCCATCATTTTGTATTGTCACTGTTTTTTAAACATTCCGATAGGCATGTAGTAATATCTCATTTAGGTTTCAACTTGCATTTTCCCAATAGCTAATGATGTTGAGCATCTTTTGACTATAAATACTCTTGTGAAATGTCTTTTGCCTATTTTATGGTTGAATTATTTGATTTTTTTTTTTTACCTTAGAGTTTTGAGAGTATTGTATATAGTTACTTGTCAAATATGTGGTTTGAAAGTGTTTTTTACTGGTCTGTATCTTGTCCTTTTATCCTATGAACAGGGTATTTTGCAGAGCAAAAGTTTTTCTTTTTTTATTTTGATGAAGTCCAATCATCTTTCTTTGATGGATCAACCTTTTGGCATCAAGTCTAAGAACTCTTTGCCCAATTTTAGATCCTGAAGATTTTCTCCTAAGTTTTATTCTGAAAGTTTTATAATTTTACATTTTATTTTTAAGTCAGTGGTTCATTCTGAGTTAATTTTTGTATAAGATGTGAGGTTTAGGTTGAGGTTTTGTTTTTTGTTTTAATTGTAGATGTCCATTTGCTTCAGCATGGTTTATTGAAAAAAACTATCTTCCTCCATTGAATTGCTTTGGCACTTTTCTCAAAAATCAAAGGAGCATAATTGTGTGGATCTCCTTCTGGGTTCTCTATCTGTTCCATTGATGTAAATGTCTATCCCTACACCAATACCACACTGTCTTGATTACTATGGCTCCATATTAAGATCTCATATTGGGTAGAATGATTCCTTCCTCTTTATTCTTCTTTGTCAGATTATTTTAGCTATTTTGGGGTTTGTATTTTTTCATACAAATTTTAAAATAAGGTTGTCTAGGTCTATAAAAAGACTTTGCTGGGATTTTGACAGAAATTATTTTAAACCTATAGATCAATTTGGAAAGAACTAATATCTTTACTATATTAAATTTCTAATCTATGAACAGAGCAGAGTATCTATTTATTTAGGTATCCTTTGATTTTTTATCAACATTTTATAACTTTCAGCATATAGATCCCATACATGTTTTGTTATTTTTCTGTAAGTATTTCATTTGGGGGAGAATTTTCTATACAGACAATCATGTCATGTGTAAATAGGAACATCTATGATTTTTTGAACCAATCAGAAAATCCTAAAGAGAAACAGAATAGTTTGGACTAACGAGCGCTACGATATCAGAGTTGCAGAAGATAAGTGATTGTTCTATGGAAGCAGAAAAAAAAGTTATTGAAAAAGAACACTTATCTCCATTCAGCTCTGCAGGAAAAACTGTCAGTCCCACAACTTCTTTCTTCTGTGTTGTTTTCCTCTGTGTTGAATTTTCCTGTGTGTTGAGCTGGTAACTACATCACAAGATAAAAAGTAGGTTGGTTTCGATTCCCATAATTGAAACTGGCCCCATCAAGCATGACTTACCCTCTGTCCTCTATTTTGTAGATAAGGAGGTATGGGCCAACTTTTCACGCTGTGCGAGCTTATGACTTCTCCACGTTGAGGACCTCCTCTACAATCAGAGGGGTCCCAGGGTAGAACAGGTGATATTCCTGAACAGGAGACAGACCTGGTCTCTTGAGCTCCAGGGATGACAGCAGAGAGCCAAGGCCTGAGCAGTTTCCCGGAGCCAATGGCTGTGTCAAAAACAAAAACAAAACTCCTGACATTTAGTCTGCCAATCTAACCACCAGACCGCATTTCCTCCTTTTAATTTCCAGTCTGCCCTCCACATAATTACATCAATGCTTCACTGTGTTTATGACGCATGGCATGGATTACAGAGCTCAATGTGAAATGCTCTGCCTGAAAAGGCACTTACTTTGAACAATTGTTTCAGTTGGATTGCAAGGTGATCAGAACCACATTGAATGCAGATTCACATATTACTAAGGCTTCAGGGCTACATCCCAGAGCCCAAGGGCAAGGATATCCCAAATCCCCAGAAGGCACTGAAGCTAGGATTGGGACACCTGTCAGAACTCCCACTGGTTCCCATCTCTTTTCCCAAGGCTTTGCTTCAGATTCTCTCTGTCCCACAAAGTATCTTACTCTGCTTGGAATCCACGTGATGAGAACCATAGACCCAGAATGTACCTATTACAGCCCCATCCACTGGATAAGACTGTATCTGCCCTCCTCTGCTCATGACTCCCCTGGGAAGGGATTCTGACTGGCCCCAAGTGATTAGGGTTCTACCCTGGAACCAGGACTTGAGGCCAGGGGGTAGGAACATATCGTCCAAAAAGATGCTGAGGAACTACTAAAATGTAAGCTGGAAAAAAATTTGGTAAGGACTACACAGACTAAATATTTGAACATTAATACTTCTTTCCATTATAAATTTAGAAATATAAGTTCCCTATCTATGAAGTCAGTTCATTTATGAGGCAGCAAAGTTGAGTTTTGCCATGCAGTCAAATCATTCATACCTAGACCCACAGACCAGCACGTTGGTCTTATTTCTATACTAAAGTTTCAATACTTGAACATCAGAATATTAAGATTTTTACCAACTTGCCTCAGGAAGTACAGACAAATTTAGTGATCTGATAAAACTAGCACTTAAGAGATGTGAAAGACTATTGACAATTATAAATCATGGATTTTAAGTCCCCTTTCCAGGACTGTTTGACCTAAAATAAATCATTTAACCTTTTTGGTCCCTCATTTCTTTATTTTTAAAATGGAAAAATAACATCTATCTGGTTTATTTTCTAGTATTTCTGTAAATATTAAATGAGTTAGTGTATGCAAAAATGCTTTATAAACCACAGAACACTATAGAAATATAAGATACTATAATCATGCTTATCTTGGGATGCATGTTAGTAAAAATAAAAATAATCCTATAAACATCTTGTATTTATTTTAACACAAGAAGAAAAAATAATTTATATAAATGGCCACATTTTCATAAGACCCTTTTGAGGTTATTTGGGGCAGAAAATATTGTCATCACTTTGTTGGAGGCAAAAATGAGAACCAAATAAAATAACTTGCCAAATATCACAAAAAAAGTCATGGAATAAGACTTTTTGGCTAGGATATGATATTAAAGAAACAAGTTTAAAACCCTTAGTTTAGATCGTCATCCTATTTACATTAGAGGAGAACGATGTTTTTTTAGTATATAAAATTCCCAGGAAGAGATCTCCAAGCCAGTACTTCTCTGGAAGATGAAAACATGGAGTTCCAGACTAGCTCCCTAAATTTCATGGCTGACTGTGTCCTGTTTTCTCTTTGGAAATGGAAAGCACTGCTATACCTAGAAATTGGAGCCCTCTCTGTACTAAATCCAATATCCCTTCTACTTTCCAGCCCTCCAGGGATGATGCAAAAGACTTTGCAGCTCCCAGGATGAAATTGAGTCTTCCTAAGTCAACATGCTCTCTGGTGCATTCTGTGTTCCTCCCAGTAGGTTCAGACATTCCCAAGAGGCAGGAAACAACAATGTACCTTTTGCCCATATTCTCTTTAAAAAGATGAGCAGAATCATACAACAGCTTCATAAATATTCTCTTAAAGGGAATCAAAAAGCTACCATTCTAACACACCTAAAAAATGAGAGTAGCTTTCATCCCCTGCCTCTGGTACTATGGCTGAAACTGCAAAAGGATTTTCTTTAATTGGCTTTGTCCTCAATCCTGGTGAGCAGCCCTTGTTTATTTTTCTTCTCCTTAATAACTGAAATAGCTCCGAGAAGATCTGAAACTGGAAAAGCCAAGTCATTTCATGGCAATGCCAACATTAAAAGCATCTGTTGTTATTTGTTCATTAGGATGCATCCTACAATGAAAATGCCCAAAGAATCAGCCTATGTCCACTTATTATCACACAGGTATCCCACATTTATTCTACAGTATTAGTTTAATTGGAACATGATTGAGAAATACAGGTTTCCAATGAAAAAGGAATAAAAGTCTAGATAAGTCACCCAAAAAACATACAGCCTTTTCCTATGAAGATCATGAGCAATTTCTGTGCCATTTGTTTTCCAAGGACAGGGAGGGTGTTTTGTATTAAACTGAAATCTAAAGTAAGGTACATTGATTTACAGGAAATTGTTCCTTTACCCACAAATTCGTCCTTTACAAATACTATTTCAGGGGGCTAGATTGAAGGGAGGCTTGTTTTTCGAGCCAAGTATGTCATCAGCTGTGTCAGTATCTGTTTATAAACAGTTTTTCCCAATTCGAGGATTCAAAGTTCACAAAAATATTTGTTTTAAATCATTTCAAATAAGCAGCATATAATTCAGTCTTAGGGCTCACTTCCAGGGAAAACTGTATTCACTTATATTTCATAGAAAAAGGGTAGAGTAGGTGGGGGCAGATGAGAAATAAAAGGTGTAGCCAACTGGGAGGTTAGTGCCATTTTCCTAGGAAATGGCATTGGGTCTTTCTTGCTCAAAGGAAAAAAGAATGATTATGTGTTCCTGTCTCCTTTAATATGAGGACTTTGAAAATCTTCCAGAATTTTCCATTTGCCACTCTAAGCTTACACACAACTCTTTTATTGCCTAGCATATTTATTTGCAGATCTTAAAATGTCCATATGTCATGGAAGATATGAGCCTTTGGTGACAGGTACTAAGATGTGTCCAAAAACCACTTCTCCAGGGCCCAGTGCCTGAATTTTTGATTTAGGGGTGATGTATCCCCTAAGGAGAATTAAGCAGTGAACTCTATTGCTTTAGACGGGGCCCCCCGCCTCTCCTTTTACCTACCCAACTTCCTCCACTTCCTTTCAGCTTCAGCGGAGATAAGACCACAATCAAAACAGAAGATTTTTTCATTTCTAATTCTTCTAATCCAAGGCCTCATTGCTAGGAAAGTGTTCTTCTGTCTGGAAAAGGCCTCAAAGAAGGAAAATGTGTTGAGAACACAGCGATGAGGGGGTACCTGCCCTTCTGCTCAGGAAGTACCCACCTGCTGTGCTCATTTAGGGATGTGGAATTATCAGTGTAGAGAAAGCAAAAGTGGCAGGAAGTGGGGGGCAAACCTATTTTACTTTCTGCTGTGTGTTTCCTCTTGAGTTTCAAATAAAAATATTCAATAACCAATGCCTGTGTAGTTCAAACAAGCCTGATGCCTTCCCAGAAGCCACAAATTATTCAAGCGTGACCAAGAAACATCACAGTTTTGAAATTCCATGCAAGATGACTGCAGCAGGGAAGGCATTTTCTGATCTATCACCAGGACACTGGTGCCGTTGGTGTCATTTGCCTTTGCTTTGACTACCTAACCATATGCTGAATGAAAAGAACGAGTGCATCCACTGTTGGCCTCATTCCTGAAAGGTTATTTTTCATATTCATATTGCCTTGAAAATAAGGTCTGATCTTGGTTGGTTTCCAAATCAGTAGTCTCTTAGGCTTTGTCCCCCTGTGCCATTTCTTGGCATTGGGGAATTGCAGCACTGTCACAGGCAGAGGAAGGAAGTGTCCGTCCCGCCGTTTTGTTTAGAATCCAAAGGGCACTGCCAGCACCACCAGGGAGAGGCAAGAGCTGGGGGGGCATCTGCCTCCCACCCACCCTGCTCACTTTCCCCAAGTACCACCGTCACTCCTCTCTGCTGTGGTTCAGCAGTCGTGAGAAAATATCGGATCCGTACTACTTTCCATTGCAGACAGGCGGGATGATTGTGATCCATGACTCATTTTGTTTTACTTGGTTCCACTCAGAATCTCAGCCTAAGTAGTCTAAGACCAAGTGAAAAACTGCTCATTGAGATTGTGCCTGCAAGAAGCAACCAGATAACCATTCTGGCTTAACCGTCTGTGCAATTCAAACAATCTATTTGGTTGGTGAGGGAAAGGAAGAGTTCTTTTTGTTTGTTTTAGTTTAGCTTTTGTGGTATTTCTTTTTACTCTAGTAAGTTTTTTTAGTGAATTGGCATATATTCCATTTATTCCGCTTCATTTATTCCTTATTTGTTTTTCCTTTCCTTTTCTATTCATGTCACCTTCTGTTCACAGACAAACACACATATAAGCCAACTGCTGCCCTGTAAGGTCTCCGTGCACATCTGACATTGACCTACAGAGATATTTTCAGATGTCGCCTTTGACCATATCACACCTGCAAAGCGTATCATGCTCCTTGGGCTCCTCTATCAGTTTTCAATTTTCCTCCTTTCTTGTATTTTCTTCCCTTCTTTGGGGTTGGACATTATAGGTTTAGGATTTTACACTCTTTCAGTTCAAGCTTCAGATACGTTAATTCTCCACCTAACTGATCTTAACTCTGGCCCACAATGTCCTCGTGTTGCGCCATTTGTCCCTTCCAAACCTGTTTATTATATTATGCTCTGAAGATACCCTAGGAGGTAAATTGGTTTCTGTTTCTTTCATTTCACAGATGGGGAGGCTGAAAGAAAGAGGCCGACTACAGAGTGCCAAGCTAGAGGTGAGCCTGGCGCAAACTCCCTGGCCTCACTTCTCCATGAGTCCCAGCACTTGGAGTCCCCCTCTTTGTTCAACCACTCCTAGATCTCTGTGGAGCCTCCATGAATAACAACGCAGTAAATTCTGCTGCTGATGCTGTCTGACTTCTGTATTCCTGAAGGGAATCTTCCGTTTGTAGACCAAGTTCTTCCTCCTTTCTCACCTCGAGTTGCTGCCTTCCAAAGCCCTGGGTGCCCACAGCTTCTCCTTCAATGTACGCTATTATTTTGGGACCCCATTTGGCTCACAATAAAACTGTCCTTTAATTGGTCTTTGGTGGTTTCTGTTTCATGATCCCTGACCGTCTTCCTCCCACCCCAGGTCCCCAAGATCCAAGAAAGAAAACGATCACTTCCGTATGATATTTCTTCATTTAACCTTCCTGCCAATCAAACCCATAGAATCCATTTCAGGTAATGACAGAAAATGTTAACTGTGGCTATTAGCCACAGCTCATCAACAGCTACAAGAACCTGCTGGAATTTTCCTCAGAAATCAACGCACTCAACTGTGATGTGCTGATTGAAATAATGAGCTGCAAGATGAAAATTAAGGAATAATAGAATGGATGTTCTTATTGTCTTTCTCCCACTAAGAAGAAGAAGAAAAGCAAAAGGAAAAAGAGAAGGGGGAGGAAGCTAGAGACTAAAGTTTATTTTCTAACACATTCCTTACTTAATTTTTCCCACCGAAATCTGATTAAGTCTGCTGCTTTCCAAGGCATTTGCAAATTTCCACCATTTGTGGTTTTCAGACTAAAGAATGTCTCTGCAAGAATGTAATTTGAGTTTGTTTTTGGTTGTTTGAGTCTTAAATGTCATGGTGCCAACAGCTTCTCCCCAAATCCCTTTTCCCTTCACCCCTTCTCTTCGAAGGACCGACTTTAACATCAGCTTTTGTGTGGCACCAGTACCTTGTATGGGGAGTCGAGCTTTCGTTGTTGGTGGGCAGACACAAACCACAGTGTGCGTTTGCCACCGTTCCCTCTGCAATTCCCGAGGGAGGCGTCTGGGACAGGGTGGATGCTGGCCCCCTTAGAGGAAGCCCCTCTCTCCACACACGATATCCTGTGTAGGGAAGGAAATTCTCACAGCTCTGTGTCCCAGCCCAGCCCCTAACCTCCCTCTCCCAATGCAAGGTGGGGTTGGGAAGAGAGACAAAGACTGTCCCAGAGATTTCATTCTCTGAAATAATAGCCCACTCTTAGGGAGAGCAACAGGAGTGCAAATCTTAATTTTTTCTGCATTTTCAGTTACACAATGAACTTCAATTATGAGATCATAAGATTGAAAAGGAGGCTTAGGAAGGTGGTGTGTGTGCACACTGTGAGTGTGTGTGTACATTGGGTGCGTACATTGTATTTGTATATATTGTGTGTGTACATTGTATGTGTTCATCATGCGTACATTGCATGTATGCACATTGTGTGTGGTGTACATTGTGTATGTACACTATCTGTGTTGTACATTGTGTGTGTACACTTTGTGTGTTGTACATGGTGTGTGTATGTTGGTAAAATTGATAAGAAATAATTTCTGATATATATCTCAAAAACATTCTTTTGTCATCCCAGGTTGCTCATTTTCGAGACACTTTAAATAAAGAGATAATAACATTTGCCTAATCTTTGTTGACCATGAGGCTTATTTACGGAATCGTCTTTCATCTTAATGGGCGACTTTGTACATAGGTCTACATTCAATTTTTATGGTGTTTATTGCACAAAAATAACTACATCAATCACCCAAAAAATATAAAATAGATGTATATATGCACACATGAATCAACAGTTTGAAATGAAATATATTAATGCATATGCATATATTATCAACAGTTTGACACTAATTAAAAATGAGGCATAAATTGATCAAACTTCGTGTGAAAGATATTGCTTCCCAAGTGTCATTTAAAAGACACA
Organism: Avahi laniger; assembly: GCA_963575035.1. Taxonomy (NCBI): domain Eukaryota; kingdom Metazoa; phylum Chordata; class Mammalia; order Primates; family Indriidae; genus Avahi; species Avahi laniger. Next base: position 13,800 of record CAUYSK010052770.1, read on the forward strand.
CACACACACACACACACACACACGCACACACACACATAGCGCGAGAGAGACAGTGAAAGAAAACATTAACATTTGTTTGCACATTTCCCCTTTTCTCATCCAGCTTTCTGTCATTTCCTCCTTTCTTTACAGCATATCTTCTCTTTCCCAGTGAAAGACCCTGCTAAAGAGACAAGGCAGCTGATCTCTGGGGGGAAGCATGGGGGACCTGGGTTCAAATCCCGTCACTCTACTCCTAACAGGGCATGTGATCTTAGCGCATGTCCTTAACCCTGTGTGCCTCATTTCTATTAACAAAAGAGCCTTTCTAAAATCGTGTGATAAGAAGATAACAGTAGCCAGCTCACGGCATTGTAAGACTTCCCTATTGAAATCCACAATTACATCAATTCTAAGATCTTTAACATTTTTTCACATCTTTATGTCTCTGAATTTGCAGTTCATCTTATAAGGGATGATGCATCATATTTAATTGGCAACATATTTTCTGTCTTAGTGGTACATGAAAAAAGGATTTTCTAGCAATCAATAATACCTAAATTTAATAAAACAATTTGGGTTACAATTGTTTTGCCAGTTTACAGCATTATTCAGAAGTCCTGTTTTTTTGTTACTACAAGAGGAACCACGACATTAATCTGCCTGACCTGTTCAGAACAACTAAAGACATTCTCTGAGTTCCAAAGTGCTCAGTTGGATCAGAAAGAGGGATTAGATAAGAAGAAGAAAAAAATGTCTCTCTTAAAAAATGTCATGCTTAAAAGAGCCCCTCAGTTTAATGATCTCCAGTCACCGTCCTAAAATTCTTAATGATTTTTGAACAAGGGTCCTTATATGTTCATTTTACACTAGTCTAGAAAAATTACATAGCTCATTCTGATGAGAACTGTATTTGGGTCAAAGAAATTAAAGTCTGTTGATTCTTCTTGCATTCACCTCTGGCCCCTGGCATGCAGACTTGGAGCTTCTCAAAAATAGTCATGAACTTTGTGAGTACTTGAATCAGCATTTTCAAGCACACCGTGTTCTGCCTTGAGTGTGTACCATCTCAGCCCACATAGGAGAGCACACTGACCTCAGAATTTTGAAGGTTAAAGAGAAATAACATATTTCAAAACTTTTAACTTTTAAAAGATAGGTTCTTAAGGAAAATACTTGTACTTTTTTTTATTTTTTACAATTTGAGAGAGAGACCCTGAAACTTCAAGACATCTTTTCACATGCCCGTGTTATATAAGGCATATCATAAAGTTATTTTTAAAAAGAATATTATTAAAATAGAGTTGCTATAAGTATCTCTTCTGGTTGTATTTTTTATCTCCACCCTACATCTCCATTTTCTCTTTTCTTGAGGATTAATATGGTCCAAGTACTTGGACAATTTTCTCTGCCAAAACCAAAATATGCAAAGGAATTAAAATCTCTCCTTTGAGATTTATCATCTAGAGCAGATTTGATCCAGCAATAAATTGTGAGCACGATTCCATAAAATACAAACTTCAGACACAGAATTCCAGGGTGATTTACATGAGGATGTTGATGGGATGAAACGAACAGACCCACTTAAAATAACTTATTGGATTTGTGAAACCTTCATAGGCATACAGAGTTTTTGCCCGAGTAGAAGCCTAAAAGTTGTCTCTTTTCAAGCATGTTTCAAAATCTAACATTTCCAAAGGCTTCCCAGGTGTGACTGGCCCTGTCTAAAAGCTTTAGGAAGTCTTTGCTGCTATGTAAAGCGAGGAAGATTCAACTAATACACAAGACAAACGCAACTGCTATAAAGGAAAATAATGGATTAAATCTAAACAGGCCAATGCAAAGGACACAAGAGCACCCAAACCCAGCCCTGGAGGAATATACACATGGAGGAGAGCAGCCAAAGGACACCCTTTATTTATTAACTTTGGGGCCCAAACCACAATGCGAAGCTGAAATGAGGGCAGCACAGCAGGTGGCCAGGGACCACTGCAGAGGAGGAGCTGGTCTGGGGGTGCAGCAGGCAGCCGACCTTGTGGAGCAGCTCAGGTCCTACTTGGGGAGCCAGAAACCAGGAAGGCCCATGTGGAATTCGTCTTTCACCACCTACCTGACTCCCGCCACCCACCTGGACCAGCTATAGTCTGAACCAAAACCACCTCTTCCTGGGCTGCAGTTACAATAAAGACAATTAGACAAGGTGATGGGAATGTCTGATGGACTGAAGTGGAAGACCTACCACAGTTCACTACCAGAAGTGAGTTAACGAAAAAGTACCAAAGCTACGGGCTTATTTAGAAAGGAGGTTGGGATGAATGTGACTCAGACCATGGCCCCTTTCTTAAGACTCCTGGTGTTACCAACAGAAAGAGGCAGGTGGAATGAAAAGGAGTCGGTCTAGCTTGGCTTTGTAAGAGTTCTCATTTTTCCAGTAGCTATTGCTGTAAAAGTGCGCATGAATATTTGCGCATTTATAAATCATGCACTTTGAGTTCATCAACATTGTAAAAGCCCTCTTTTCTATTTTCAGTTTTTAAATGTCAATTTTTTTGTCGATGTAATAATGGCAGGTAATGAGTTTTGCAGTTTGGATTTTCCAACAATGTAATTTTAAGTGTGAAAAAAAAACTGCAATGAGTTAGGCTGGAGTACTCCCTTTTGAAGATTTCCACAAACAGATTCAATAACATCTATCTTATCCCCCAAATCTAGGCATGGTCTGCATTGTATCAAGAGCTTAAATTTAGTGTTTTCAATGAATTGTATAAGCAACACAAAAGGTTAAGAGGTATGGTATCGGATAAAGAAGAATTTAAAATCAGGTCTTGGGGTCCCAGTTCTTCAGCAATTTCATATTGATTCTTTGGAGGGCTCCTCTCTTGTTCCTCACTGGGAATCATCTCACGTGCATTTATACTACTCGAGAACCTTCCCTCCCTCCCAAACCACATCACTTATGGGGCCGTGCCCCATCACTACATCTGTCTCTAAAACTGCAGATGTCTGCTTAAGCAGTCCGAAGTCCAGAGTATAGATGCAAGTTCTACATGGCATTCTTCTCCTGGACAGACACAAAGGGGACCTGGCCACCTTCTTCCAAAATGTCTAATCTAACGTATCATCAACCTCCTTTTTTTCTTTTGAGTTAGAATTCAGTCTAGGATCATAACTTCTCATACTGCTCTCTCTACTTTCTCTTATATCTAGCAATTTCCCAAAATGCAGTGTCAAACCTTCGACTTTATAGAGGCAATAGCCACCTGCATTCCTTTTACTCTACAGAGGCTCTAGAGAAATTGAGGCAAAGGGAGGAAGGTCAAAGGAAAAATAACAGGAGCAAGAATCCTGCCATACTCTGCAAACAGATTCTTTAAAAAAATGTGTTATCTTTATAATGTGGTCACTATTGTTATATAAAAACAATTCAACAGTTTTTAAAAAGTATAATAAATATTAGGTGCCACATAATTGTAAAGCTTTATCACTTCCTTTTTAAAGAAAAGAGGAAAAAATATTTGGGAGCCAATAATTTAGAAAAATTTGTCTTAATGAATAAGTGCATCACACAACATTTTATTTCAGTGATTCTCTGCCCAGAGTGATCTTGCCCCACATCTCTGCCCCAGAGGACATGTGGCAACGTCTGGAGAAATTTTTGATTGTCACAGCTACAGGGGTACTACTGACATCGAGGCCAGGGATGCTGAACATCCTGTAATACACAGGACAGTCCCCACAACAAAGAATAATCTGGCCCCAGATGTCACTACTATCTTAGTTGAAAAGTCCTCCTTTATTTTATTCAAAGAAGAAAAAACAAAAAGAGGGTGGACTGACTTCTTTAGGAATGACTTTCACAATCCCTAAAATGGATCATTTCGACCCCGGGGCAATCAGCCTCCCGGGGCTAGTGTTGTGGAGACAGACATCAGGAGTCCGGTCTTCCCAGTCGGTCCTCTCTCCATTCATTCTTTGTCTTATAACTACATCCACTGCAAGAGGCTCCATCTCTTCCAGTGACTGGACCAACTCTGCCCCCTGCCTATGATTTAAACAGCTGGAAGCTTGACATTGACGCGCAGAAATCAGGGGTCTTGAAGCTTGAGGAAACAAAAATCTGTGCAGATGCTTAAAAATCATCTGACTCAAAGAATGTCAAGAGGTAGACACTCTAATCATAAACATGAGGGCTAAAAATGTGCAAAGTAGAATTCAAAAATCTGGCAGAAAGTCCTTTGTTGGTTTGATTTTACATGAAAATCAGGGTTTGAAGCATCCAAGGTTATACTATTAATTTGTAGGAACTCTCAGAGAACACTATCTCACCTTCCTCATTTTAACTTTTAGCTGCCACTCGCTCAGTATTTGGTTCTTATACCAATTTACTATTATCATACTCCTGCTTCTATTTTTTCTTCAGTAGAATGTGGGAAAATGATTTTTGTGGACATTCCTACTGTGAATATTTGCATTTTTGAACATTATCTGAAAGGCACCATGAATTCAAACAATTTGAAATCACAGAGCCTTGCAGGTAGCAATCAGAATAATTTCATACGGGTAGAAATTATTATGCTGAGCAGAAAACCATAGCGGTGGCACTCTAAAACATAAATGAAGGGAGCCATAGAAGTGCAATAAAAAGGAAACGTTTGCCTAAAACAGTAAAAAAAAAAAAAACAGTTCAGAATTATATCATTTTATTGGAGCCATTTGTATTTTTTGCATACAAATTTTTGTTTTTTAATAAATACATGAATATATTATACATGTGTATAGATACATCAACACACAAGTATTCCACTTGAAACTTTTCAGTTATTAGTTGATATTTATATTTTTATCAACAATAACTTTAATATGTGTAGTGTTGGGCATTATAAAAATGAGTACCAAATACATAGTCTGAAGGGTGTCAGAAGTTGAACAACCTACTCCAGACTGTGCCCACTTCATATCCGAAAAAGAACAAGTCCATTTTCAGTACATATTATATATTTTCCCATAAAGCACTGTTATCTGAATAATGCATTTTTCTGTCATCCCAGAACCAAGATAATATAAGTAATAAGATCCTTAAATGACTGCCAAATCTTTCATCATCAACATCAACAATAATTGAAGTAACTCTCCCCAAAAGAAGAAGAGAAAATACATAAGGAGAAAAGAAAAGAAATAGCTGTGGGAAGGGAGCAACGTCCGGGGAGATCCAATATGAAAGAAAAGGCTACAATATCATAGGGGAAAGTTTCTAGTATAGATTTCTAAATATCTGTGTTCTACTTCAGCTCCACTTTTTTGGGGGGTGAGGGGAAGGACAGCATTTCTTTGAGTCCCAATTTTCTCACCTGTAAAATAGGATATGCAAACATACATGAGAGTGCTGAGAAAATGTCACCAGGAGCTATATACATGTAATTTAATGTTTAATATCACAGTTGCTGAAAGGAAGCTCTTCTAGCTGTGACACCCTCATGTTCAAAGGACAACAGAACATACTTGTGATAAAGAGTGGTCACTCGGCCCCTTCACTGAAACTGTGGTTAGGTTCTTAAGAATTTGTACCACAGGATGGGCTCTCTTCACCCTTCTTCCCTCATGATTCTGAATCAATCAGTCAACAGTTAAAGAGGAAGAAAGCCACTCAAACCAATGAGTGCCACCGTCTCAGCAGCTGCTCCAGCTTGTATACTGAAAGTACGATGCACACTGCTGTGCACTGTGGAAATGAGAGCTATTGCCATTATCTCATCTACGGCCAAATAAAATGATGATGATGGCAGTTAATGGTAATTCTAATATACAAACAATAGCTAATATTTATTCACTACAAGTCAGTAAATATTATTTATGAGGAATGAGGCTAAGATTCTTCACATTGATCTAATTCAATGCTTGCAATACATTTACAAGAAAAGGTTTATTATTACTCCCATGTTACATATGAAAAAACTGAGGTACAACAAAATTAAATAATCAGCTGAAGGTCATACTGTGAGTAAGATTGGAGGCAACATGACGGAGTTTCAAAAAATTATGCAAATAGGTAGATGATGCGGTGAAATGTTAATATCATACCTGGCCTTCAGGGTAAGAGAGTAAAGAGAAGAAAACAAAAAAAAGGAGAGCATTTTGCAGAGACTACTACATGTACAGCACTCAAGTCAGAGACAGGAAGAGAAGGAAGAGTCAGCTTTTGTGACACTTTGTTGTCTATTGTCCTCCACCCCCATGTTTTTGTAGATGAGCCAGATTGCCAAGTCCATTAGGGAACATGTCTGATACTTTGAATCCTCTATGGTACTAGGCACATAATAAATATGCCTGTTTAATAATTAAGCAATCTTTTTGTTGTTTAAATATGATCTGGCCATGAATGAGGTGTACCTAGACCTCGAACCCCACTTATTTTGTGCAGTAGGGGAAGTTCAACCCACGGCTGTTTTGGCAGCCCCTGGGGCAGGCATGTCCCTTGAGAAAATAAAGTTTAATTTACCCCTTTTCCAAGTAGGAGTATGTAGGTAACAAAGTCTGGATGAAAAGTTAGTATGAACAACAACAACAAAAAATGGGGCCCTAAGGAAGTTAGTGGGTCACCCAGGATACTGCAGCCAATAACTAGCATCACTAATTTCAGGGTACCCAAATTGAAACCGATGGTGGCCATTTGAGGAAAAGAACCCAGGGAGAGAGACTTGAGCTAAAAATTGATATAAGCACCTTTTGAAAAGTCAGGGGTTCCAGAGTGACATTGTATAACTTGAGGCAGCAAAGGAGGGACCAAGGAAAAGCCCAAGAAAGAGCCCTCTCAGACTGTGGTCCCCAACCCCCGGGCCGAGGACCAGTATGGTCCATGGCCTGTTAGAAACCTGACTGCACAGCAGGAGGTGAGCAGTGGGCAAACAAGCAAAGTCTCATCTGTATTTACAGTCGCTCCCTGTCGCTCGCATCACCCCCCGAGCTCTGCCTCCTGTCAGATCAGCAGGGGCATTATTAGATTCTCATAAGAGTCTGAACTCTACTGTACACTTCACATTTGAGGGATCTAGGTTGTGTGCTCCTTATGAGGATCTAATGCCTGACGATCTGAGGTGGAGCTGAGGTGGTGATGCTAGTTCTGGGGAGCAGCTGCAAATACAGATTATCATTAGCAGAGAGGTTTGACTACACAATAAATGTAATGTGCAGATTCCACCCCTCTCCCTGACCCCTAGTCCCTGGAAAAATTATCTTCTATGAAACCGGTCCTTGGTGCCAGAAGGGTTGGGGACCGCTGCAGTAAAAGACTCTTCATACTGATTGAGCATGAGGTCCCAGCTGCATTTAAATTTTTCTTGCTTTGATTTTCCAGTGATTATGAATTGAAAAGATGGCAAATAAATGAGATTTAAAAATTAACTGATATCCACACTTAAATACGAGGCCTCAAAGTAACAGATGCTTAATGAATTGCTTCATTTCATTTGTTTAATTTTAGTTTGGAAATGACTTAACTAATTCCTTAGAAACTGTTTAAAATTAGTTTCTTATTCAAATGCATTATTTATTTCGATGAAAGAAGTACATTGTTTTAAAGTTTCTTTATTGCCTTATGTTAAGGGAACATTGAGGTTTTGTATTACTTAGTCTTATCAATGTATCTGTGCCAAATAATTGTGAAACAAAATACAGTAGGAAAACCACTCACTAAAAGCAGTGATGGTGTGTTCATTATGTGAAAGCTGGTGTCAGCAGTTCAAGCACAGCTCTCCCCCCACCCCCAAAGCATGATAGTCACTGTGTAAGACTGGCAGATCCACTGCCTACGTGGATCTCCAAACAGTGGCTCCTCCCTTGGAGGATGGGCTTCATGGGGTGCAGAAACTCCCAGAAAAGCTATGTCTGTTTTTCTGCATAGAGAGTTTTGCTAACACTGTCACTGATTTTCAAAGAGGTCCCTGCCTCTAAAAAGTTCGCTTATTCCAGACTCTTTTCTTTACTTAAAACCATACCCAGACTACCCCTCTTAAGTAATTCTAGATAATCTCCGAGATTGTCTTGGCAAGTCAGTATGTGTTAATTCTTACTGTTGAGAAGATTTTCTTTCTGCTTAACTTGAATTCCTCCTGCTCACCTCATCTGTGACATAAATTTTTACCTTTGTATAGCTACAGAAACCGGTTTCTTTGTTTTTCAAAATTTTGGTGTGTTTTCCAAATTTTTCGTATCTTCTTAGGCTGTAGAAGTTTATTCTGAATGCAATATTTTTATAACACTTTAATGATAGTCACATATGTGCCCAAATTTCTAAAAAAAAAAAAACTTAAAAAATATTAAAAATCTTTAGAACTCCAAAGGTGAAAAATTAATGTGAAAGACAAAATAATTTTATAGTATGTGAAGAACTCTTCTTTGACTTGAGTTTCTTCTATATAAAATTATTTCTTTTGTCTACTTCTATCATTAAATATAATTACTATAATAAAGCCCACAATGGGTTGAACATTTGAATCAAGCGTGGCTTCCTTGATTTCAAGGCCAATCGGATGAATCAGGGGAGAGACTGGTTTTTGGTTTTCTCAGCCCACCCAGCTGGTATGTGGCAGGGAAGAGGTATGTAGAAAATACCAGCTGACTGAAAATAGATCACAGCACAAATTCATTTCAACTGCTTATTCCTAGTATTTGTCCAGAACCTTAAAGTTTACAAAGTATGTTCATATATGCTATTTTATGTGAACTTCACAAAACTCCAGAAGGGGTAGGGCAGACAGTCTTATCTCAGTTTTCCAGATGAGGAAACAGAAGCCCGGAGTCAGAGTCAAAGATCGAATCACCAGACAGAGATTTAGTGCTCTTTCCACCTCACCTCTGGGAAACCGTACGCGATTCCTGCCTTCCTGCTAGTGAAGCGCCCTGCTGAGTCACATCGATTTCACGTTGGGAAGGGTCATTTTATGGGAGTGTACTAGAATGATAGAAATGGTCATTTTTGTGTTCTACTTTCAGATACCGCCGAAGAGCACATGTGACTCCCAAATCTTATCTCTCATTTATAAATGGTTATAAAAACATTTATACTGAAAAGGTGAAATATATTAATGAACAAGCTGAACGTATGAATATTGGTAAGAAGAATGGGATCTTATCTTTTTAGGGTTTGTTTGATGGCGATCTCAATATTTTGTTTGGTGGATATTATGTTTGAAAGCAAAATACTAATTTTATTGTTAGTACTGGATATGTTTAAGGGATGTCCTTAAGGGTCTTTTGAGCTGTCAAGAAACTCTAAGCAGAAGAAAATCTAAACAGTACTGGCCCATTTTTCCCAGCTCATGTCCCCCATGCTGGGCAGTGAGTCACCATAGTCACGGAGTTGCTGCTTGCAGGTAGGGAGAAGACAGCTCTGGGGAACTGACTCCAGTTTCAGTTTTTGGTTTCATTATGATTTGCCTTGATTTGTATAAACTTTTCCATGTTAATTTCTAATTAAGGAAATTTATTTCTAATAAAGGAAATCTAAATTTCTAATAAAGGAAATGGCAAAATGGAAACAAAAGCAAATAAAAACAAAAAGAGATAGTTTACCTGCGTAGTAGTTTGCTGAGTGTCAGGCATATGTAGTACGTAGGTAGGAAAAGTCTACCTTGGAACAGATTGTATGTCCAGAAAGCATGTGGCCCAAACAGTCTAAAGCACTTCCATTCTTTCTTTTCATTTCCCCTGGACAAAATGTGGTCACACACCATGACTGAACTCCAGGGTCTGTGCGGTGACAGTGATGATAGCAACACTGTGAAAGAAACCTTCTCATGAGGTTTTTCTCATGACCTTCTTGCAGCTTTTCTAAACGATGCTCTAGAATCGGTGGTGTGCCAACGCTGACTTCTACTGGCTCGTGAAAGCCAATTGTTACGTTTTTAGGAGTTTTATGATCTGTTTGTTAAGCATAGCCTTTATTAAAAAGCAAGCCATATATACCTAAAATTAAATAAGTTATATGTAAAATATAGGCAATAAATACTCAAAACTCATCACTTCTCAGTTATTTTTACTCTATTTGACTATTATTAATGTTCTTGAGGTTATTTCCATTCTGTCTGGTGGAAATATATAATGGGGAGCTACTGAAAATCTCTTGCTAGCTTGAAATAAGCCATGGTGGAAGCGTTTACACTGTGGAAATTGGAAAATAACAAATGGATGCCTCCCCTTCCTCTGGAGACCCGGATGTTAAACATTTATCATCACGCCACTATCTAGAACCCAACTGAAATGTGAGAAATTCATTTAACCCCCTTATTTCTTTCAATAGCACTGAAAGTCACAGAGTCAGTTACATACATTTGAGCAGTTCCTTTCATTTTCATAGCAAAGAGAGCCACGAAAATGTTAATATGTTTTCAATCTCATTTGCCGTCTCAGCTGCAATATGATCAAAAAACGATAGCTACAAACTGTTTACAAAGCCAAAAAGAGCGTGACTTTGTCTAGTAGGCTTCCTTACTCATCTTATTCAACATGATATTGTGACTTCCCCTGACGTGCAGCCAGGTGATATTCTTCAGTCAGAGCTGTTTTCTTCACCCCTCTTTGCTGAAACTTTGAAATATGGTCAGGATCGCTGCTCCTAAGATATGTATATTTTTGAAGCTTTTGTCTATCACTAATTACCTTATATGTGTTAGATTACATATACAGTACCTTGAAAGTAGTAAATATTGAGCAACTATTTGATGACGGAATATCCATATACTCAGCAAGAGTATGTATGTGTGTATTTCTAAAGGTCTTGATAAGCTCATGGAGGCAAGTGAATCCGTCGCTAAACTCTCTCAAGATCTTGCAGTAAAGGAGAAGGAATTGGCAGTGGCTTCTGTAAAAGCAGATGAAGTGAGTTTGCATTTATTTTATTACTACTGATGAGGGATACTTTTCCATACTAAGGAAGCATTATTTTGAAATGTTATTTAAAAATAAGCAGGGTATATAAACCAATACATAATTTCTGGTAAGGTAATGTTCACAAAGACCATTAGATATTTTTGTTTAACTTATACCAAAACGCATCTAAGCTATTATATCTGCTACTTGGTCTAAGACTATTCTTTCTTCTCTTTCTCTGTCTCTCTCGTTCTCTTTCATCTGTTTATGAAATTTCTATATTTGGTCTTCTCTTTAAGGACTCTGTAAGCTCTAGGTTTCTAGGATGGCCCAGGCCTCATGTAAAGTTTGTGTCCAGGAGAGAAAAGGATAAGAGAAAGAGTTTGATAGGGTTTAAAACAAAAAAAGAAGAGAAAGAAAAAAGGTACTTCTCCCACGGTGATAGGCATAGAAGCGCGCTGCTCCTTTGTCTACAACCCGTCGGTTTCAGGCTGCCTGCAGCGGCTGCGCCCTGCCAGCCAGTTGGGAACAGACACTTAACCCTTGACCCTGACCCGTCACTGAAACAAGTGCAATGACACAAGGGAGGCACTCAAGCACAGTCCCGGCATAGGGTGAGCGCTTAGTAAACACTGGCTGCTTTTATTGTTACTACATGAGGCTTTTATTTCAGCTTCTGACCTTATTCTGTTATACTTCCGTGAATTGTTTTAATTTTCTAGAATTCAGAGAGTGGAAATACCATTTCTTTGAAGCTTAAAGTGCTTATATATATATATAATCTAAGCCTAAGGAAAGCTTAGGAGATGGGAGACTGAAAGGAACTGCTCAAGGAATTACCTTAATAAACCTTAAAATGTAGACAACCTGGGGAATAAATTTGCTCGTAGTCGTGTTTTATATTGAATAAATATTCTCTTACTACTCAAACCTATAAATCTTGCTTGAAAGGTTTCTGTTTGCTTTCACGTGTTTCCTCAATTTAACAGGTCTTAGCAGAAGTCACAGTAAGCGCTCAGGCTTCAGCCAAAATTAAAAATGAAGTACAGGAGGTAAAAGACAAAGCCCAAAAAATTGTGGATGAAATTGATACTGAAAAAGTCAAAGCCGAGACCAAACTCGAGGCCGCTAAACCTGCACTGGAAGAAGCGGAAGCGGCCCTGAACGTGAGCAGCGTGTGGCTGTCCCTCCCAGCGCAAGTCCCAGCAGGCCTCGGGTTTCATTGCTTGAAATCAACCGTGGAATTTTATAATCAGATATCGCAATTGCATTTTTGATGTGATTTATTAATCTTTGAGTCTGGAAACAAATGTTTCCATTGATTCTGTTTTCTAAGTTCTAATTTTTTAAAGTCCTTACTTGTCATATCACATCATTTTATTGCATAAAAATCAGCCTTCCATCAGAACTGGGAAATAATGCTGGTGATTAACGGTCTAAACAGAACAGGAATTCAGATTACACAGAGAGCTCCTCATTTCCTCCAGCATCCCCTCCAGATTATGTCATGCCCCCTTTTAAAATCTTCCAGTGTTTCCCACTGCTCTTATGATAAAGTCCCAGGGTAGACATCCACAGCCACGAGGCAGGTCCATCTGCCTTTGCCTCTCGTGACCACCATTTCATATATATTTGTATGTATGTGTATGTATATATATGATCTAGAGTAAATTTACTTAATTTTCTTGAGTCTCCATGGGGATTATAATTTCTTGTTGATGCTTGAAGGATAAATGCAATCATTAAAAGTAATTAATGCAATTTGCAGAACACATAGAAAGCACTGAATAAACATCAGTGCTTCTGCTCCTGCCGATAACCTGCTCCTGTCTACCTCTTGAACTTTATCTGTTGTCATTCTGTCCGTACACATAATATGATTCAGTCTTACAGACACGCCTCTAAGATTCTGGAAGAACCGTGGTCTGTCACCTTTAAATGTGCCTGTCCCCTTGCTAGGAACCTAACCTTCATTGCCTAATAAGAGTCATTCTTCAAATCTTGGCTGAAGGCCTCACTTGTTCCAGAAAGTTTTCAGTTCTTCTTCTGGATTCTCCTTTGTTTTCCTATCACTCGTGTGTTTCCATCGTGGCAGAAATCCTAGTGTAGGGTAATTATGTTTTCTCTGCCTTCCTCTGGAGGTTATGAGGACAAGCCTGTTTTTGTTTGTTTGCTTTGTTTTATATGGGAGAATGCCTGCAGTTGTTAAATGAATGAATAAATCTGTGATAACCATTTAATACATTTTTCACAATGACCAGGACACATTCTCCACCCCACTCCCTTTAGAGGTTCCACAACAACATGCAAAAGGATAAGATCACTCAACCAAAGAAACCTTAGGACGTTTTATTGGTATGGTCTCCCAATTCTTCTTGCCTTGAGTGTCAGGCAATATCTTAGTCCAAACCCAGCCCATGGATAGAAACTTTTAAAATTATTTTCAAGAGCCACATGTTACAATAACTTCTTTTGTCTCCTAATTCCTTCCCTTTGATAGACAGGGCAGCCCCCAAAATGAAGCCTGAAGGTGTCGTTTCTGATACTCAGGGCTTTGTCTCCTCTCTTAATATGCACACATAATATAGACTCTGTACTTTGAAGACAGTTATCTAAGTGTTACATATTAATGGAGGTCTGGGGATGTGGGCAATGGATGCTAGTGATATTTTAAACCATTTAGTTGGGGCAACAGGGAAAAAAGAATGAAAACAAACAGAAATCCCAAAATAACAATAAAGCAACCACTATGCAAAAATCTTGTAATTCAGACCCTTGAGGAGATAAAGTCAAGAACTAAGGAGAAAATATGTTTTAAAGTTTTCTACCTTAATTATTTAAAAGAGCTTTTCATGTAACTGTTAATACTACTCAATAAAAAAATGTATTGACTCCTAATCCCAAATGCAGACCATCAAACCAAATGATATTGCTACAGTCAGGAAGCTTGCAAAACCACCGCATCTCATTATGAGAATCATGGATTGTGTTCTGTTACTATTTCAAAAGAAAATTGACCCTGTTACTATGGATCCAGAGAAACCTTGCTGCAAGCCATCGTGGGGAGAGTCATTGAAGGTGAGTAGAATCTACCTTTGTAAGTCTTAGGAGGTGCAGCAGGTGTCCCTAGCCCAGTACACTCAATATAGATGGGACAAACTGGCACATTGATCACTGTGTATTGACAAGTTTATCGCAAACTGCATCACCCAAAACGTAAGTGGGGGCAGATTTTAAAGTCGAATGCCTTCTTTTTGTGCAATCTGTCCAGAACCAGTGGCTAGTGTTGGCACGGCCTCAGTGGTGTCGGTCCCATCCAGTCTTCAAAAGGGTTCCTGTGTGGTTCGAGGCATTCAGGTGCACTTACAAAACAGGAAACCCACATCACGTTTCTTCTTCGCTCTTTCACTGTGGAAACTGAAAGATAATTTGCCATTTACAGATTTAGGTTGACTACTGCCAATAGTCTTTATTTGTATAGTTAGAGCAAATCCACTGTTACTTTGAAAAAATTAAATTTAGAAGTGCATACTAACTAACTTAGGAAGAAGCTATCTGTTCTGCCCCAGAACTTACCGGGCTGTGATACTGTTTTTCAGCTGATGAGTGCAACGGGATTCCTGTGGAGCCTTCAGCAGTTCCCCAAGGACACGATAAATGAAGAGACCGTGGAGTTACTCCAGCCGTATTTTAATATGGATGATTACAGTTTTGACAGTGCCAAAAAAGTCTGTGGCAATGTGGCTGGTCTGCTGTCCTGGACACTTGCTATGGCCACATTTTATGGCATCAATAGGGAAGTGTTGCCTCTGAAGGTAAAAATTTCTCTCCTTCTCCCAATAAATCAGTGTTTAATAAAATCAGTCATCCGTATAACTGCTATTAAGAGACAAAGCATAATTTAGGCTAATAAAGGTAGATGTCCCTGTTACCAAATTTTTCTTCTGTCCCTATGTCCTCTCAAAGTTTCTCATTCTTTTTATATCCATTACATCTTTCCTGGCAATGTGACAAGAAACTGAAAACAACTTTTTAACTTAAACAGGAAGTGAATTTATTGGGAATAATAATAGAGTTATATAAAAGAAAATTTTGTATTTCTTTAAAGTTCGCAGATTGATTACTATATTCTAAGCTGAACTTATAAAAAGTAGAATCAACACCTGGAAATGTTCTAAATCGCAAAGACAGAAAGAAAACTTTATATGCAATCTAAAAAACAAACAAAATTTAAACAGTTGCTTATAAAAGAAGAGAAGTCAGGCCGTTGCAGACTCCCCACAACCATAAATGGTAGAAGATAATGGAAAAACATATGCAGAGTTTTGAGGAGGAAATTGCTGTGGTTCAAGAATTCAATAATGGTGCTCTTCATGGGTGAGGGAACAAAAGGATATTCTTAAGGATGCAACTTAAATATTGTGTAGTACATACACACACACACACACACACACACACACACACACACACATACACACCCTCATCTGTATCCACCCAGGCTGCCCTTCATGTCTGAGAGAATGAAAAGACATTCTTAGGAACGCAAGGGTTCATAAAATACACCACCCAGATGCACACTACGCCCAGGGCCCTCCCTCAGCCCTCCCCCAGGGAGGGGGAGGGCTCCGTGGAGTGGAAAATGATGAGTTGGTGGACAGGGGTTACTATTTTCACAATAAGCCTCATAGAAATGGCTGCCTCTTTAAACTCTGTGCACAGGTAACTTTGAGAAAATAGAAAATAAATCTAAAGTATAAAAGTTTTAACAAAAAAAAAATGATAGGAAAATATAGTAAATACATCCCACCCAAACAGAATGATACCAAGGAAGAAATGTTACTGTAAATATAGAATTCAAGGAAAAAAGCACATGACAGCATAGCCATTTTTTATTGATAAAAATTATGATCTATAGTGAAGACAATTGTAAAATGCTTTATACAATAAATAAAATAATATCAAATTACATAAAGCAAAATCTAATGGTATTGTAAGTGGAAGTTAACAAAAATAGTATTGTAATTTGAGACTGTGGAACACACCATCAGCCTCTGCCAGGTCTGGTAGACGTAGCACCAGCTTCACAGGTGTGCCCACAGGGCACCATGTTTGGAAGGGCCCACACTGGGTTTAATGTTCTGTTCTTGCCCTCTTGACATTCTTAGTAATTTTTTAACAAGGGCCCCATGTTTTTTTTTTTATTTCAGCATATTATAGGGGCACAGATGTTCAGGTTACGTATGTTGCCCTTGCCTCCTCTTCCCCCAAGTCCCAGTTTCAAGCGTGTCCATTTCTTGGATGGTGCGCATTGCACTCTTTGTGTATGCACATACCCGTCCCCTCCTCCCCCATGTTTTAATTTTGCACCATGCCCTGCAACTTATGGAGCAAGTCCTGAGTAGGCATAAATTAATAATTTTACAGAAATTCTATACAATATTATTTTTCAGGTTGAGTAGCTACATTGAACTTTCTTCAGGATAAGCAAAGAATATGAAATTATGTCTAAAGTCCAAGAAACATTTACAAAAATTTATTCTATTCAATGCTAAAACAAGACCTTGATTAAATTTCCAAAAACAAAAACTCCTGGGGCCTCATTCTCTAATTATAAGTAATACAATTGGAAATTTTACATTTTAAAAAAGCCAGTCACTTCTATTTAGGAAATGATGAAAATAATCTAATTATCAAAGCTTTGTAATGTGACCAAAATGGTACTTTCTTAGCCCTTAAATGCATCAAAGAAACTAAACATTCCACTTAAATGTTAAAGAACGTAGTCACTCATAAGCACACATACAACAAAATTTAAGGAAAGCAGAACAAAGCTAATAAAAATAACATGAAAAATCAGAGACAAGAAAAGCAGCAGAATTCACAAGTAAATCTAAGAACTGGTGCTTTTCAAAAATAAGCTGTAAGAGATATGTTCCTACAAAATCTAATGAAGAAGAAAATGTACAAAAACGAATGAGAATAGAAGAGAAAGCCACATAATCATAGAGGTGTAGATTTAAATAATTAAAAAGAAAATTTTACACAGCTATATGTAAATACATTAAACATCTAAACGAAATGAAAGTTTTCTGTGAAAAAGGACTAAATTCAAGTAAATATTGAGAAAGAAAATGAGAACATTATCGAAGAACTTTTACTCCAGAAGGCTCTGGGCCTAGATTAATTTGCTTATTAATTATTAATTAACTATGCTGATTAATTATTTTAAATGGAAGAAACAGGTATTACCATATCGTAGAACTTAGAAAAATATGAAAAACTACTGTTTCAGTAATTTCACTTCAAAGAGTCTTTACCAAAGAAACAATGCCAAATATTTGCACATCCAATAGTATTTACCGTAGCATTATTTATAAGAATTAAAAATGGGAGGAGGGGAAGAAATGTATAAAAATTAGAAAAAGGTTAAGTAAATTACGATTCATTCAAATTATGGAATATTGTGCAGCTGTACAACTAACGTTCATGAAAAAATGTTTAAGGACGTACGAAAATGTTTATACAAGTACTACATCAAATGAAAAAAAATCAAAATACCAACTGCTGGCTTCTTTTTTTTTTTTGAGACAAAGTCTCACTGTGTTGCCCGGGCTAGAGTGCTGTGGCGTCATCCTAGCTCAAAGCAACCTCAAACTCCTGGGCTCAAGCGATCCTCCTGCCTCAGCCTCCCGAGTAGCTGGGACTACAGACATGTGCCACCATGCCTGGCTAATTTTTTCTATATATTTTTAGTTGTCCAATTAATTTCTATTTTTAGTAGAGACGAGGTCTCGCTCTTTCTCAGGCTGGTCTCGAACTCCTGAGCTCAAACATTCCACCCGCCTCGGCTTCCCAGAGTGCTAGGATTACAGGCGTGAGCCACTGCGCCCAGCCTAAACAATACTTTTAAAATAAATTTTAATTACACAAAAAATACATGAATGCATTCTCCTGGTCACAATGCATTCTGTAAAAGCATTACAGATAGGGCCAAAGTCTCTATTGACAAAAATCTCTAAGCTCCATTCCTCCCTCCAGGTGAGTGATACTATCTGTCTGTTGCTTATTTTTCCAGAACCCTTGCTGTGCATTTGCATATTTATATATGAGCCAGTAGAAAATATGCAGTATGTTTTGCACGTTTTAAACAAATGGCAACATCCTTGTCTTTTTTCACTCAACAATCCCTACTGGAGATTTTTCCACGTTACTCAATGTAGCTAGAATGCGTTCTTTGCAACTACTGTGGTTAAGTGCAGCATTCCTCTTCTGAGTGACACTTAGATTGTTTCTAGCTCTTTGCGAGTAAAATAGTGACATGATAAATATCCTTGTCTATGATTCCTCATGTACTTTTGCATTTTTCCAGGGTAGATTTTATATTATTTATTGTTTTCTAATTGTTTAGAGCAGGGTTTGACAAATGTTTTTCCATAAAAGGTCAGATAGAAAATATTTGAGGTTCTGTGGATCTTACGGTATATTTTATAACTGCTTAACTCTGCCCTGGGGGTTCAAAAGCAGCTGCAGGTATATAAATGAATGGAAATGGCTATGACCTAATAAAACTTTATTTACAAAAATAATCATTGGACAGGATTTGGCTCAAAGTCACAGTTCGCTGTCCCTTGGCTTACAGCATACTTTTCAACTAGCACATCCACGTTGTATGGATCATGGATATTTCTAGGGTATCATATCACAGTGCCAGTGATTATTGGTATTGCCTGAGCCACTTAGATGCGCCCTGCCCATTGCTACATACTCCACTGGCACGATCTCATTCAGTCCATGCAATACGTCTGTGAAATACTAGAATCAATATTCCCAGTGGAGCTCAGCGATATTAAATAATACTTTAAGGTCACACAGCTGGTAGTGGGTGGAGCTGCGATTTCTCTCCAGGTAGCATGACTCCAAGCCTGTGTTTTTAATCACTACACCACAATGTATTCCTACTATTAAGGAGAGAAGAAGTAGCATGCAGATGGGTCAAAACATAGCTAGTCCATCATTTAAGTCCCGGGTGGTTCTACCAATTAAGAATCCGATAGTTCTGGTGGACTGTGGCCCTGGGAATGTACACAGTTGGCCTGCAATTTCAGAGTCACAGAGCTCCTGAGTGCCACCCACGAACCTCAGGTTAAGATTCTGGGACCTAGCTAATGTTGAAACACCACCACTTGCCTTCTCTACCTGAAGCATGCGCTGTACCCTGCCCTTAGGGCTGAGAAACTGAAACTCTTAACTCCTTTCTTTGTCTAGAGATCCTCGCTTCGCTTCCCCACTTGGTTCAGTAAGTGCGAGACGTGGTATTAAAGCGTGATGTGTTTCACCCACTGAAGAATGAAAGGAAGATGAATGGATGGATGGATTCATAGACGGGTGGGTGGGTGGATGGAAAGGAAGGAGAGAAGGGAGAGGGAGGAGGGAGACGAAAGGAGGAAGGAAAAAAGGAGAGAGGGTGGTGGGAGGAAGGGAGGAGGAAAGAAAGAATCCCACTGTGAAATGTATGTGCACTTTTAGAATTATATTTACCTGATATGCTCTCACGTTTTAGGGACAGTTGGGGACCTGTTAATACTATCAAGGGCAGACTAGCAGGGAGATGTTTATTCTGAGAGCAGAGCAGTTACAGGATAATGTGGACTTAGCAGCCATGGACGGTTCTGACCATGGGGGGCCACTAGGGAAGCAGTCAGGGTGGCAGCCGTAGCAGGAAGGCTGTCAGGGCACACTGGCGCTTTGCAGCTTGTTCTGCAACCCCCACACCAAAGGTCCGCAAATGCTGTTCCCCACCTGTCCTGTGTTAGGTCCAAACCCTGCTCCCCAGGCACACTTTGGGGGATCCGATGCATTTTCCACTCCATTTCATGCCAACTGAAAAGCCAAGATCTGCCGAGGCCTGAGTTTAAGAAACATAAGTGGGGAACCCCTGGGGTACATGAACCAGGAGCCATTCAAAATGTTCTTTTAAAAACAATTTTAAATATACTTGACAAGTGCTTTCTCCCCATTTGGGGAAACTTGTCAGAAGAGATGCCCAGAGCAAAGGGAAACTGCCTCCGGGCGAGCTGCCCGTGCCTTCCCGAGGGCTGTGGCTGGGCCCCAGCTTGGTTTTATTTTTTTTGGAGAGCTGGCTTCTTCTCGCATGTGGTGTTTTCATGCCTTGGGGTTTATTCTTCAGTCACCAATTGCTCTAGGAGGAATTTCCCTTTCCATGGGGCCAAGTGACCAAGTGTCTTTCTTTCTACAAAAGGAATCTCATCTTTTTTAATGTGGGCACCCCCTCCCCGCCACGGTCAAACCACGTGCAGGTGTGTGCACACACATCGTATGCACACAGCCAATAGCTAAGCAAGATCTCAGGCCCACTTCTGGCCTGGGTGTATGTAAATCCACTCCTAGTAGATACAGGTGGTTTTGTTCCTAAACCCAGAGGCTCAGGGGAGACTATTTTTATAGCTTTAAACCAGAATCTGAATACTTGCTGGTATGCAGAGAAGATTCCATTTTATCAATGGGTTTCCTATCTACTCCTGGGGAGACGCCGCCTACAACTTGGTAGTTAGGAAATAGCTCAGCAAACAAACACAGCAGCAAAGTGGTGAAGGGGTGGCATCGACACGCCCACCTGGAAACCTGTCAATGGTGTAAGGGTCACTCACAGATGGCTCCTGACAAAGACGCCATTTGATCACTCTTCTTCACTGGACACAGTCATGACAATGGGACAATTGTTCAGGCACAAGAAGCAGGATTCACGTTTTTCCAACCTGTTTGTCCTTTTTCCTCCCAAAGGGGTGTTTCCTGAGAAGCCGGAGGAATTCTGCTGATTACATCTCCAGCACAGCCACATTCCAGGGGGTAGGAGGGTCACACACCTGGGCAGGCAGGGGAAGGCTGAAGCACAGCTCCGAGGTCACCCTTCCAGCAGCGCGAAAGCTCAGAGCAGCTCCCAGTAAGCCTGGAGAAGTTGCATCAATCCACGGCCTCTGCTTGACCTTCCAGAAATTGCCTCCAGGATTTCAGCAAGCATCTTCCCTACCCCACCCCTTCTCCCCACTTTTCTGCCATCTCATCTTCTTCTGATCTATCTTTCCTTGTTTCTGGAGGGACAAAGCAACCTCAGGAAATTCTCTGCTCAGCATAGAATATGCCTCTCAGGTTACAGTTTGTGTTTGCACAAAATAGGTGATTTAGGATCAACAGCTCCCCAGACATACCCAGCTGGTAGGAAGGACTCAGGGTATCTCTGGGGGGCTGTTCCTATCCTCATGCTTGTGTGACTCGTTCATCATCCGCTCAAGCGCTCATCACTCCTTCATTGAATCAACTCCTCCTTTCTCCCAGGTTTCATTCCTTTTCCTTTTCTCCTCCCTCCCTCTCCTACCTCTCCTACGTACTTACTAGACACTGGGGGCAAAAATATAAAAACTAACATGCGTTGAGCACCTACTGTGTGCCCTTCGCAGCACTGAATGCTTTCTAGATTTTATGCCATTTTATTCTCATAATAACCTTTTGATTAGAAATGAGCGTTGGCCCTATTTTATAGATGTGAAAACCAAGCCTCTAAGTGGTCACACAGCTATTAAGTGCTGGAGCTGGCAGTCTGACTTCACAGCCCATTCTAGTCCTAAACCATGCAGTGGCCTGCCACAGAACGCCGGTCTCGACCTCGGTGTGCTCATGGTGCAGTGGACCAGGTGGCCAGGACAACGCAGGGACTGCAATGTGGTGTGACAAGTGCTACTGGCAGAGTAAGTTCCCTGGGAGGGCATCAAACCCTGCCCAAGGCAAGAAAGGCAGGCAATGTCCCAAAGAGGAGGTGACATCTCAGGTGATTCCTGAAGGAAAGGGAGGCTTCTGCTAGTCCTGAGAGGCAGGTCCAGGCCCACCTGCTGGGCTTATTTGAATGAGGCAGATTAACCAGGAGCCACAAAGCAGCTCCTTCCTCGGGGAGATGTCAGAGAGATGACTGGCCTTTAGCTTGGAACACCACGTTCTGCTTCACCTCCACTTATCTAATCACCCTGCCACGCCCTCCTGTGGCACTGCTAACGCTCAGGGGTTCGGTGATAAACAGAGTAGAGTGTGTGGCCCGTAGTGACAGGTAGGTTGAAGCCTGCAGCAGAGCCAGGCAGGATGCCGGATCCAGACCGAAGCACACAGAGCCAAGGAAGAACGGCAAATGCGGGATCCCCCTGGGCCCAAGAGCCAGCGCTAAATGTCACGGGTCAGCTGGGGAAGGACAGGGCAGCAAAAGCCCTCTCGGTCCTGGCAAAGTCACATGGAAGATTTGCAAACTTGGGTCAAATCCTTCAAACTGGATGAGGCTCATCTTACCTATTAGCCGAATGGGGAAAACACCCACTTCCCAGGGCTGTTGTGGGCACAAGGGTACAAGTGGCAAGGAAGTGCTTTGCAAAGGAAAGCAGGTAAGGAGCTCTCCATGGTAAAGGAGTTGGGAATACGGGTCCATGTTCTCACCCAGGCGTTGGAGAGTAATTGGTGGCTCAACCTATGGAAACGACGCTGAGTCATCCCTTCAGATCCCGAGGGCGGGGAGAACAGGAACACAAGGACACCCAAACCATGACCCCACAACCTCATCGGCCCATCTGCCGCTGAGCTTCCATCCCTGAGCCCGTGGCGGTGCCGAGCAGACACTGAGTCATTCCATCTCCTGGTGCTCCTGTGACAAATCCCAGATGTCTCTGTGTCACCAAAGGACCAGGGATGCCTCACGGCTGACTCATCGGGGTTCTCCATGGTCACTGGAAGATGATGGGCCGACACGGGGAAATCCCATTTGTCAACAAACCCTGCTGCCAAGAAGATGCTAGTTGCGGTCTCTCCAAATGTCCTCCTATTTTTCAAACAAGCAGCCCAGCGTGGGAGCCAGAGTGAAAGCTGACCACCAGAGTCCTCATCCACGGGGCGCATCCTGGCTAACTGGCTTTGAGTTCTGCTTGTTTTGGCAAAGGAATAGTGACCTAATCCTGAGCGCTCGGTCTCACCCCGAGTGTCATGGATGTCTGAAATGACTGTTTTCACTTTGTTGGTCTCAGGGAGTAAAGGGAAACTGGTTGTGACCTTCTAAGACGAAAGCCATGAAGGTGAACAGGGGCAATGACACCTCTGGTTTGCTGGACAGCGTGTAGCCCAGAAGCAGCCCACGTGTGTCCCACCCAAGGTCATCACTGAGCCCTTGGCATCGCTGTTCACAGGATGAGACTTGGGCAAGATCGTGAGGGAGGTCAAGTTTGTTTCCAATGTCCTGGTGCCCTCTACACCTCCCACCATGGAGACTTGCCCTTGGGAAGGTCCCGGGCTCACTGACACTGAAGTGTGACAGGAGGTTCAAGTCTTATCCTGTACACAGCATGAGAGGGATGCAAGGTTTAACTACTAGAATGGGAATCTTAGACTTCCGGACACCTGCCGCCAGGACTCCTTGGTCTCCTTGCCTACACCTTATGTTCTCGCAATTCATTCTTCACAGTGCAGCTAGAAAAGTTTCCTAAAGTGGAAAGATATTGGTCACTTCTCGGCTAAAAACCCTCTCAATGGTCTTTGATCATTTTCAAGAAAAATGATCCCTGGTGATCCTGTCACACCCTCTCTGTCTGGCCTCAACACCTGAGTGCCATGCTATATACACTCTGGCTATGGTGAGCTGTTCTCTAAATCCTCACCACAGGGCCTTTGTACGTGCTAATTCTACAGCTTAGAGTTTCCTTCATCTTCTCCTATACCTGTCCAACCTTCTAGACAACATTTAAGACTCAGCTCAAGGATTCCCTACTTTTCAGTGGGCTTCATTAATATCTCCTCTACTCCAGACTGGGTAGCCCTGGAGATCCTGGCCTTACCTGCCCAACCCTGACCAATCAGCACTGTAGTATTCCATTCACTTGTCTTCCCCAGTAAACTGTGAGCTCCTTAAGTGAAGCAACCCATGTCTCATTCACCTTTACCCTGACACCTACCAATGAATATTGACAATATGAATAAATCTTGTAATCTGGAGGGCAGTTGACTTCCCCAGTATTCCTAAAAAATGTGCACCACTGCCTCTGTGGAGCTGGCTATAAGGAAATACATGTGTTGGGGTGGGGGTGAGAACTGGGGACCACATGCCCCATCTGACGAGGACGGCTGAAATCACCTTCAGCCGATTTGAGGCTACTGCAGCCAAATCTTCTGATTTTTCAAAAAACCTGGA